>CABHPP010087399.1:0-16222 GCA_902168425.1 Peromyscus attwateri | reverse complement strand
TCACTCATAAGTGGATTCTAGATATAAAATAAAGAACAATCAGACTACTTAAAAAAAAAATGGATGGACTAATGGGTAAACTGTGGGACTCACTGTCACACCGCAGCTTCCAGAATGTGTTTCTTCGCATTTCTTTGTTTGTTTGTTTGTTTGGTTTTTGGTTTTTCTTTTAAATTTTGTTTTGTTTTGGGGGGAGGGGGGATGGTCACAATGGGACAGGGAGATAAGTGGGATTGGAATGTATGATGTGAAATCCACAAAGAATCAATAAAAGCAAAAAAAAAAAAAAAAGAAATGGAAAGAATGGGTTTCATAGACAATATGTAGGTTATTCTGCTCTAACAGATGGCATAAAGATAATGAGTGTACTTAATATTATAATATACATATGCTGGTTTTAATTTATTGCAGTATATAAGTATTAAAATCTTATGAGTAAGGATAAGATAATTGTATAATAGTTAATTTTCAATGGAGAGGTAATGGAAGGCAAAAGCAGGCCTGTAAATAAAATGCATGGAAGAGTGGTTATCAGCAACTAAGTGTAATAGGAAATAAATCACCTTGGTTGAAAAGATTAAGTCCATTCTTCTTTACAGAACTAAGAAAGTGTTCAATCTGAAAACTTTAATTAAAATTAAATTTACATGTTGATTTATTTAGTGAGTGTAATAAAAGATTCGTTTTAAGACAGGTATTCTGCAAGACTCAGTTAAACATGAAGCCTATTATTTTACTCTATATCCTGTGGATCTTATAGGACATATACGAAGTGTTCACAGTGAATTGAGGAAGGAAACTGCCAGTAAATACCATGGGGCATATCCTTCATCAATCTCAATAGTGACAATCTTTGATTCAGCCAGAGACAAATCAATTATTCTTGCAAATCCCAATTTACTCATCTGAAATTAAGGCTTGAGACAAATCAATAATCTATTTTTGTGTTTTAGACAAATAAATGTAAGACAGTAAGCAGTAAAAGTAGGAAGACATTCTAGGTCTCTGGTTAAAGTAGATTTGTAAGCTACTTTAGATATATCTTAAATACAAACTCAGACATTCTTGGAATCATCTATCTTTTGACCAACCATGATGATTATCTTAGTATTAGTTCCCTCATGTAGAACTATTGGAAGTGCACAGTTAGTCTTTCACTCAGTAGACCTTCTCCAAACTGGCACATTCATATCAATGCTCTTTCATTAGCAAACATTAGGTATTAGGTTTAATTTACTTATTTGATATGGGGTCAGATGGATCTTTTCTATTCATTTTTTTTAAGAAACTGTCAAGAGTGTCACTCAAATATCTTCTCAAAAGATAGTTTCTTAAGGGAAGGAAATCAACTCTTCATGATATCAGGTAATAATAAGTTAAGGAGAGTACCTTCATATTGTGTCTGTCTTTTTATTATTGTTTCTTACTCTTCTAAAGGATTGCGCCATTGAAGAGATCTATACAATGTAAAATTCTCTTTAGGCTTGGTGCAAGAGGGTGTAGGATAATAAAGGGCTGAAACCATTTTTCAAATGAAAATTTCAGTGTTTAGGAACATTTGTGACAGCAAATGGTTCCTGGTCCAATCTTTAAGAACATTTCATATTTAACTGTAACTTAAAAAGTAATAGCCATATCATTAAAGCCACTCATATATTTCATTTATTTTGATCTTTCTCCTTCTATTAGAATTTAAAATATGTGAACACAGTGACTTCTGATGGCTTCATTCACTTCTGTATCACCCATGACCTTGGTAGTCTTCATTCTCTTGTTTGAGTATGACTTTGGCGTGATCTAGGAAGAGACAGCAAATTTTTTTTTTTACTCTGAACTTGGTGGCTATATATATGATGTAATCAAGAAGAAACAAATGTAAATGGTACCTATTACAGGAATCTTTGTTAGGGGGTAAAAAGTGATAGACTGTGTCTGAGGAACTGGCTACCCTGGAGCTGAATACTAAGTACTATTTTTTTTTTTTTACATTTCATTATTTTCAATGCCAGAAAGAAATGCTTCTTACTTATTTTTGTCTAATTTTTCCATTAAAATACTAAGATGAAAATTGTTCAAACTTTCAAATAGATTTGTTTAGTAGAACTTCAGACTCACATGTTGGTAGTAATAATAGGACATGTGAAAAACAAATTAGTTTAACTGAATACTCCTCCGAGTGTTTCTAAAATGTCAATTCTCTGTTTATAGGTCAAAATATTAAAGTGTTTTGTCCATATTTGTGATGTTCAAATGTCTGGAAGTGAAGATATCACTTGCAATTCATAACAGCTGATTTAAAAGTTCTTAATTCAGTTCAAACTGCTTTGGAATGATTGCATGATTAAGTCTTAAAAGAGTGACCTATATAGGAAAAGAGCTGGATATTGAAATGCACTAAGGAACATGCTCAAAACTAAGTTGATGCACACCCAACATTCTTTTAAGAATACAGTTAGAGTTTGACTTTATGTTCTCTGGTAACTAAATATTTAAATGTCCCACTTTACCAAATGAAGAAACTTGGATACATAGGGTTGTTCACTTAATTCTTCATTGACTCCCTATTGTGGATAAAATAATAGATCTCTAGATCTCCCTCCTCATGTGATCAAGCTGAGAAAAATACAGAACTCCACTCGATATACACTCTAAGTATAAAGAGAATGTAAGTGAGTAGATATTGGAAAAACACACTTATCACAGCACTCTACATTTCTATCATGTTAGCCAAAGACCTTCGAGGTCCATGGGATTCCTTACTTCTGGAATGTTATATCCTGTCATTTGCCTTTCTCATTCTTATCCGCAATATCGATTTCTTAGACTTTTTTCTGCCATAGCACTATCCCATAATATCCCCTTGCATTGTTATCTACTTACTTTCCAGTTCTTCCCAGTCCACAAGAATTTCTGGACTATTAACTTTCCAGCATACCTTAGCTAAGAAGTATATATCTGTGTAAGTAAATATATATTTATTAGAAGAAAGTATAATATAGCCAATTTGTAGGGTGCTAAATCTCATATGAGGATGTCATGTTAACAGCTTGGGACAAAATATCCCACATGATCAATTTATAAGGAGGAAAGATTTATTTTTTTTCAGAGTTTCAAGTGTTTCCATTGACAAGGAAGGACATATGGCTAGGATCACAGTGGATGATATTGCTCATATTATGGCTGCTGAGGAGCAAAGAGAGGCATGAAGAGGGAAGACCTGGCTCCTAATATCTTTCACAAAGTTGTAGCCTCACTGATCTGACTTTATTCATCTAGATCCCAGCTCCTTAACACCCTGTAACCTAAAACACATGCAGGGACTAAGCTGTAATACCTGGACATTTGAGGGACATTCTGTGTCTTAATTTCAGCAGCTACCACTGAAGTAATACTTATTGTGAATGACTAATTTCAGCAACAATAAAAGGAGAAAGAATTATAACATGAATAGTTTAGAATTAAGAATAGGAGTAGAAGGAGTTATACTACCTATATTTTCAAAATCCAGAGAAAGAACAGGATCTGAATGGCCCAGATTTCTTCCAGCAATTTAGAGTTTTATTCTCTCATCAAATAAGTATTTCTACAGTGAGGAGTTCTGAGGACACTGAAATATTTAAATAAGAATTATTCAAAATATTTCTAGTATTTAACTAAATTGACAAAAATCAGTATCCTGTCTCCTTCAGATATAATAATACTCATTAAACATTAAATTTTGTATAACCATAGGGTAGAACACCAAACAAAGTTAAAGGAGGAGGTCTTAGCTCCTTTGACGTTGCTTAATCACAGCTTTCCAAATTTCCCAGACCATAGAATCTTTTGTCATGTGACTTATCATTGTTTCCAATACAAAGTGGAAAATTGGGTAGTCCAAGTCTTATTTTCTTCATTGATGTATTTGCTACATAACTCTTGTTGAAGCAATACATAAAGATGAATCCATATTTCTCAAATATCTCATCTAAAATAGATTATACTGTGACTAAGTTCATTGTCTCACAATAGATTTTCTTCATGGGTAATTTCTTCATCCATTTTTTTCCTCACATCTTCATTTCAGATTTCTGAAAATGCAAACCTTGAAAATGTTCAGTGAGTTTATTTCCCAACCATATGTAAGGTTATACAATCCTAATCATTTTGAAATAATATTAATAGGAAATGTCAGTAATCTGAAAATAAATGACTAGATATTACAGATTATCCATTGGTAGTAAATTAAATCATTGCCCTCTTTGTATTCACCATTTAAATGATAATAAACAAATAATATATTTTAGATACAATCATACATAAATTTCAACTATAAATACAAATACAGTGTGGTTATACAATACTCAAACCTGTAGAACATAAAATATATCCAAAGCAGAGAGATTACCATAAGTCATTAGTATTCAATCAGTAGGAAAGAAAATCAATGCATGTGAAAATTTTATAAGATAGTAATTGTGAAAATTCCCTGGATCATAATTGCAATGGTTGACTGGGGAAATCCCAATTTAGTCCTGTTTTCTAGAGTTACAATTGCTAGCTGTTCTCATTGATTGTCAGCATGTTCAGATTACACACAAATTCCTATAGTCAAGCTATATATAACTGACAGTCGGTGTAATAAGGTGAAGACCATTCTTCAATGTCATTGGTGAATACTTTTAGGTTTCAAACAAACTACATTCAAATTTTCAGGTCTCAAAACACATGATGTGTTCTTTTCAAAACAAAAGATCATAAAATAACTGGTGGGAAAAAAGAGCCAGAAAACTGAAAGTATTCTGAAAAGCTCTCTTTCAGATAAAACAAAGTTTTTGTAGCCATGACACCACAGTAGCTGTAATTATCAGTATAAGACCTACAAAAGATGCACCCATCAGTATTACATCATGTAAGGGGTTAGAACCCGCCCTCCTTAAGTAAATGACACTCCTGACCAATGTTCCTGTATATAACCATAATTAAATGCAATGTGCCACAATTTTTTTAAAAAGATACAAAAATAGGAGGATGACTTCTGGGGAGAAGAACTCAATGAGACAGGAAGTGGGTAAGAGGAAATGTTATCAAAGTACAATTTATATAGTATATAATGAATTAGTGAAAGAATAGTATAACATAATATTAGATCTACATCCAAGGAAGTTATTATTTAGCTTTGTTTAGAAATAATCTTCAGTTCTAAAATTCCTGCTGAGATTGTGTATTTGTGTGCACATGACATGCTGTTCATTTCTTTGGCTAATCTGATATATGTTCATTTCATTAATAGGAAGCAATTAAATGATTTTATCTTTCTCTTATGAGAAGACATTACTGAAGTCAAATTAAATCAGTTACCTTGATAAATAAGTACTTTATTTCAAATACTTATGTATTTTTAATTAAAATGAAAAATCAATGCATTCCATATCATCTCAGAACATAGGTTAATTGTTATTGATTGTCATGTACTTCTAAGGGAATTTCTCATTATTGTCCTAACAGACAATTTCTATAAGACAATTTCTCTTATAATCATAGGAAACTCTTACATGAATGTCATCAACACATTTCTAGAAATATTTAAAAGAGAAGATGTTGTTATTTAACTTGGCCTTATATGTTATGTACCATTAATCTATTTAGTTCACTTTTTAGAACACTGAGTGTCTGTTGAGACAACCACTACACTCCAGTTTAAAGTCCCAGTACTAGTTATGTATAAACATTTTTTTCATATTTCCTAGAAATGTTTTTTGATCTTGCCTTCTTTGCTACCAAGTCTATTTTTTATAATTACACAATTTATAATTTTCAGACTGATTACATCATTCTTAAGCTTATTGTACTTTCCCAATGACTTTCAAATCCATTACCAGGCCTCTAAATCTCAGAGTATTCAGGTCTCTAGTGTCCTAATGTGTTAATTTCTTTTTTCTTTTTTCTGTTGTGATGAAATGTTCTGACAAGCAAGTTATGGGAAAGGAAGTGTATTTATATCACCGATCTACATTACAGTTCATAAAAGCAGTGAAATCACAGCTCCAAAAGTGCGAGGGATCCAGTTACATTGCATTCAAAGTCAAGAAGCAGAGAGTGACAGGTACATACCTACTACTCAGTTCATTTTCTTTATTCATACTGTCTATGATCCCAATCTGTGAATGGTATCATCCATAGTAGGAAGATCTTCTCACTTCAATTATTATATTCAAGGAAGTCCAGCACAGGACTGTCCAGAAACCCGGGTGATTCAAGAGTTTGTCAAGTTGAAAATTATCACTAACCTACCTATCATTGTAGTCTCAGTCATATTTCATATCTCTTTCCTCATGACACTTTTATTTTTCACTTATAATCTTCATCTGGCTTCTTTTTCAGCTTGCTTCAATGTTTCATATTCTACAATTTTCATAATATTTTTTTATGAATAGCCTATATGACAGTTCAAATATTCAGGAAACATATTCTAGATAACAGATCAAAGAAAACTGTTAAATAGTCAACAGAAATCCATACTATGTATGTCTGCTAATCACAATTGTTACCATACATCAAAAAATGATAACTAGAACAATCACAAGCAAAAAAAAAAAAAACAACCAACTAGGGGACTTTGGAATATGTGATGGTGTTCCATTAACACAGCTCAGGTTCAGTGTCAGAGATGCAATGCCTGAGGAAATGAGCTAAATGCTAATGAGCAATCCATGGTAACAAGAGAAACTGACAGTTCACTCTCTGAAAGCTGGCAGAAGAATAAGATTCTTCAGCCATCCATCCCAGTCTAAATCAAGTGAATATGACACTTTAGAATATATCTTGTATTTGAGGAAGTTCAAATTTGTGGGAAGAAATGCAAACATCACACCTATGATTTTTATATATAAATCTAGTTATATGAAGAGGATCTATTCCACAGGAAAGCATGACAGACACACCTGAGGGCATGGAAGATGGATAACCTGATCAGGCAACCAAATTGGTAGGGCATAATAGAAAGAAAGCTGGTAAGCAGAGTACTGTGTGTGTGTGAACATGTGTTTCTAACTGATGTCTTTTCTCAGAGTGCCTGTTAGCACATGCAGCTCTTGAATATATCAACTTGCATATCTAACACATATCTCAAACCACATTTTATTTAACTTAAAATCCTCTTCTCAATTTCAAAATACCCTCTACCTTAAATTCAATTTTATCTAGAAGGAATTTAAAATTATTCTCAATTGTTTTCTTACACATGACCACTTTGTCTACCTAATATATAAGGCCTCAATACAAACTATTTTTCTCCTTATTAATTCTTACCATGTGATCCAATGTACTGCTATCTCTTGTACTTACCGATGTCTCAAGTTCAATGTTGATCAACATGACTATATTCATATTCCAACAGCTAAAATGAATCTGTAAGATGTAAGTCATATCATGCAGCTCTTTTAAATTATGAATATATTATGTTACATATACATATATATTTAATTATAGATATATATTCAAATATGGATATGTATTCCTTGAAATAGTTACTTATTTAACTAATTGGTGGGTGAAATCATTTTGGAAACAACTATATGTGGGTCTCTTGTTTGTATAAAAATCATCCTTAGAAGGTAGAGGCAGTGACTTCTAGAACACAGGAAATTTTTTTTAAAGGATAGCAATTGTGATTGATGGTCATAATGGTTATTTGGAAGATAACTTGGATGAAACCAGGATAATTGATATGGTCTAACTGATATTTATGGGTGTGTCTATAAAAAACGTTTCATGATAAAGTTATTTCTGAATCAATAAACTAAGAAAAGCAGACTAATTTCTATACTGCAAATGGGCTTCATTAAGACTGTTGGAGATCTAAGTTGAACAAAATGTTAGAAAAGGTAAAAACTTACTCTCTGCCTGAATCATGATGAGGTTGCTTGACTTCTGTTCTCAGACTGTGATCTTTTCTCAAGATTTGGACTCAGTCTGAACTACACAATGGGATTTCTTAGTATTTTAGCTTGTAAATTGTAAGCCATCATAACTGCCACAATCACGTGAGCCTATTCCTCATAAATAAATAAAATGCACAAAGATACATACAATGGATGTTTATGTGGAAAATTATGTGTCATAATCAGAATCTACTTTAAAAAATAGATTGACTGATGGATTGGTTGATTGATTTTATATGTATGCATGATTGTTTGCCTGCATGTATGTGCACCACTTGAATGTAGTACCTACAGAGGCCAAAATAGATAGTTGAATATGCTAGAACTAGAGTTATAAATGGTTGTGAGTTGTAATGTGGGTGCTGGAAATTAAAAACCGAGGTTCGTTTTAAGATTGATGAACTCTCTTTCCTGTCTCCATGATTTGAATATTAAGTGATACTATATATCCATAAGTTTGAGTAGCTGTTTCCCAGTTTTAGAAGGTAATGAAGTTTGACATCTGGACTTGAGTCACTGAGGTTAGTCCTTTGGGAATTGCATTCCAGCTCTGTATATTGGTTCCTTTTCTGTTGCTGTGAAAAATGCCATGACCAAAGCCCCTTATAGTAGAACGTGTTTATTTTTGCATATTAATCCATAGCAAGAAGAGTCTAACTTAGCAGACAAGCATGTCAGTAAGTGGTAAGCAAGAAATCAAGAAATCACACCTTCAACCACAAGCAGGGAGCTGAGTGAGTGAACTGTAGAGAGTGGAGGCAGGTTATAAATTCTCAAAAATGACCCCCTAGGGATCTGTTACTTCTAGATAGGCTCCGTGATCCTAGGCTTCCATAAAAGCTACTAACAGTACACTATGGGGGAATGAAGTATTCAAATACAATTGAAATTGCACACAAATTGGAAGTAACTAGGACAGCAGCTATGAAAGCGGACTATGTTCAGTTGTTAAAATCTTAATTCACAACATTTTCCAATGTCCCTTAAAACTGTTGCACTCTATATAAATTGTTCCATTGACTCTGTTCTCTTGATCTACTCTTATTTCTAGCAGCCATATTACCTCCTTGATTTTTCTAGGATATTCACAGACAAATCTGAGGAACTTGTAGTGGTTAGTTGTTCTATCTTAGGAAGCTCTTTATTCATTTATATGTGATCCACATTGAATGAATTTTAAGAAGGCACCAGGTGACAAAAGAAATGCTCAGAATATATGTCATTTGAAGCCTGGATCATGGTTAATCTCATTAACACTGAAACATTTTCCTCAATTTAATTTGCTGTATTTTTCTCAGCTAGTATTAGATTCTTTATGCAAAATCTCTTCTTGATAAAATTTACACCAGGTCATTATAAAAAAAGGACAACAGGAGAGATGAAAAGTGTAGACTAAAAGTGAGGAAGGGGGGAATTCCAGGGATAATTTAAAAATAGTGCAATTGCAAAACATGTATTTCATATTTCAGAATATTTTATTGTATTAAAACTGAAATTCCAAACTACAGGTTAGTAATATAGTTGTACCATTTAAAATATCATAGAATTTTTAAAGCAATATTCTTCAACTGATTTTAAAAGACTTCTATTTAAACAGATTAATTTTCACTACATTCTTGGATTATTTTTGTTTTTACCTAAAGAAAAAAAAATTAAATTGTTTTAAACCTTAAGAACCGAAACAAAAAGTCTTCCTTTGAATTTCATGAGTTCTTTTTGGACAATATGTCAATGAGCTGACAGCAGCTCAGAAAGAGACATTTTTAAACTGGAGAGTACTTATTAGATGTCTCCATATTAATCAACATTAAAGCGACAGCAAAAAATCTCTTTCGTGCTCATGTGTTCTGTAAGAAATAATGAAAAGCACTACAATTAGACCCCCAAATGCCAATTAGTATGAAAAACAGAAGGGAACTCAATCTGATTTCTCAGAGAAAAGCCACAAAAGCAGAATCTATTATAGGAAAACTCTTTGGACTAGAATCCATGAAAGAGAGAACCATGGGGAATAATAATCAGAAAGGGGAAGTTAAGGCAATCAGAATTTTCCCAAGACACAGAGTAAAAGTTGGCAAAGCCAATTCTTAGAGAAATACAGTGCAATATTCAATACTTGGAAGCCCTTTAACTTCTTTACCTTTCCTCCATCGTTGATGAATCAGGCATGCAGTTGTTGAACCTTCAAGGAGACTGACAAAAAGTTTTATTACAGCCATATCTGCATCCACTCAACAAAACGTTTTGGTAATAATATAATTGTAGAACATTTTTTGAGATAGTCACCAAAGCTGATATGGTCCAAAATTTTGATGGAAGAGATTATAAAAAAAAATTATTTTGTAGTTTCTTAAAGCTCTGCAAACAAAAAGTGCAAAGGATGATGTAAATTGTCAAACTGATAATAGTTTTTTTTAATTTGTTTTTTTTAATGTTTTGTTTTTGTTTTTTTCTCTTCAAAAGCTAATTGAATAGCTGTGTGCACATGATATGTCATAATTAATATTGTGGTAGACTGGAACATATGCCACCATAATGCTTTAAAGGAATCCACCTTGCCAGCTTCTGCCAGGAGGTAGGAGGACAGTTTGGGTCTGGCAGCATTTTTCTCAGCAGCTGAATGACATCTTGTTCAAGGGTAGCTTCTGCCTGCAACTCAGACAGGAGGAGAAGGGGAGGGCTGCAAAGCCTCCCTTATTAAAGGGCAGACAGAAAAGTTTTAAATTGCAAATGTGGAATCCCTTTCACATTGGTGTTACCATGCTCTTCATACCACAGAAATCAGCATAATAATTAGTGTTGCTATGACCTCCCAGATGGAACTTACTTTAACTTTATATAATTTAAATATGTCAGAAAACATTATTCTTTCCCTGGCTTCTGTCCAGCCCTTTCAAATACATGACATAATCTTAGAATAAATGCTACATGCAAAAAAGCAGCAGACAGACCGAAGCCTGAATATAGGATTCAGAACACTTTCATCTCAGTCTCTTGTGGAATAATCCCATTGTCATTTCTTGCTTCAGACATCTTCACAATTTACTCTGAGGGTTTTGCTAAGCCTGTACAAAATTTGATTTCTGCCTCTAAACAATTTCTGTTACCCCAGCCTTACCGATGTTGGTTGTTACATAGCACCTTGCATTCAAAACTTGCTGTAGAATCTGCTTTTCTAAGACTAAGCATGAAGTACGTAGAAATTAATGAGAAAACTTCTCCCCTAAAGAAAACATTAAATTATCTTCCTCAAGACTACCACTCAGCAAGAAGAAGAATAGTGAGGTCAGGGTCCCTCTACCCACAGGCAGGGCAGCAATCTTTGTAACTGTCTAAGAGACCCCAAAGAACAGTATGTCAGAAAAGGGGACAATTTGTGATCACTAACTACTTGACTGAGTTTTATGTACTGACATTCACTTGTATGAACATAATCTACTTATACTTGTTTCCTATGTATTTTGTGGAACTAAAAGCGTAGGCTCCCTTTAACAGTTAAACTGTCCTTTTTAGTATACTTAAACTTCTAATCTCCTTTTATCACATGAAGCAACCCCAGTTACTTTCAGCTATCCAATTTATTTTCTCTATAAAAAACTTTGTAACACTTCCATTATGCACATTTATGCTCTTAAGACCTTATGCCTTCCCGTATGTCTCCTCCAATCAACCTTTGGTGTGATATTGAGGTATGTCTGGATCTTTCCACACCTTGTCTATCTCATCTGCTATAAAATTCATTCCAAGTAAGTAATTGCTCTTGGCTTCTAGCCATTTGGAAAGTATCTGATATATTTTAATTATATATTAAGTAAGGATAGTAGTTTTATCTTTGCTCTCTTTCCCATATTTACACTGAACATTTTCTTTCATAAGCAAGAATCTCTATGGAATATGGGGTTATCTGGCACACACTGAGAGTGGTGATGTTGAGTGTGGAAAACTGCCTGATGACCCCATAGACTTCCAGCAAGAAAGCATAGCTCTCAGAGAAGACATTTATTGGTCACATATTATTTGACTCCTCAACTCTGGACACGGCATTGGCTTTATGACTATCCATAAATCAGGCAAATATCTGAAAGTGTAGACAAATATGATGCTCACTCTCAGAATTTCTAATTAAGTTCAATCTAACAAGGAAACAGAATGCTAGTCATTGAATCTCTACTAATTGTTCATGTTAAATAAGGTACATAAATAATACCCAGCTTGTCCTTTACTTTAGTTATCACCATAAATCTACACTATAAAATTTCATGCATGCTTTACTTTGTGATACATTTTGAGTCAGTTTGTTTTCAATGATTCTGCAGTCTCTAGTAGGTGATCCCTTTTCCCTCAATCAGACATAGTACACAACATAAAACATTCCAGAATACCAAAGTTCTCATCACTATTTTCTTTCTTGATTTCTTCGAAGGGGGGGTGGGGAAGATAGTTTCATCAGATAAGCAGTATTACATGGAGAAAGTCTGACCAACTGGTCGGTCCATTTTCACAGACATTAGAGAAGACAGAATGTGAATACCTTTCTGTCTCTTCAACAGCTATTGCTCCCAGCAGCCTTGTTGGAGCAGATGAAGATCACTCATGAATCTTGGAGCATTTTAACATTAAGATATTCTGTGAAATTGTGCCTACAGTCCAATATAACTACAAGCAATGTCAAAGTTATAACAGTCTCAGAGTTGAAAATTGTGAGGAAAATTTTCTCATACATTGTGAAGAATATATAGGATTTCATTAGTGATCATTTTATCTGATTAAAGTGTTCTTATTTATTGCAGAAATTATCAAACTTCATATTAAAGTGAAAAGAAGATAATGAATCCAAAAATTTCATCATATAATTCATGCATTTTGTGCTTATAAATGTACTGAAGCATATTCATATTTAAATATGCATACAGAAAATATGGAAATCACTCAGAGAATTCATTTCTTATATTAACATCTGGTCTACTATGAGAAGCAATAGATAACTCACTTGTGTGTTTATCTTGTAGATGTATTGAATTTCATTAATAATTATTTTAAAAAAGAACTTATTTAGGGGACAGAAATCCATTATTGCAGATTTTCTTTCTTTCTTTTCTCTTTTTTTCCTTTTCTTCCTTTCTTTTTTTTTGCTGTTGTTGGGTCTATTTTATTTATTTATTTATTTATTCATTCATTCATTCATTTACTTATTTATTTATTTATTAGTTTTTTTCGAGACAGGGTTTCTCCATGTAGTTTTGGTGCCTGTCCTGGATCTCGCTCTGTAGACCAGCCTGGCCTCAAACTCACAGAGATCCACCTGCCTCTGCCACCCAAGTGCTGGGATTAAAGGTGTGTGCCACCGCTGCCCGGCTTACTTATTTATTTTAAATCTATTTGTCCACCATAACAAGTATACACTCTGTTTTTATCAAACTGGTGAAAGGATAAAAATGTGCTCATCTTCTCTTCATCAGATTGCTAGTCACACATTATTTGGTTTGTGAACAACTATGACTTGGTAGGACAAATGCTTGTATAAGAGTAACATTTCAGTATAGCAGGGACTGGAGCATTCTTTGTGAAGCAGCATACATATCTTTGGAGAACCTTCTTTAAGAAAGGTAGTATGAAGATATGAAAACAACATGTGTGACTTCTAAAACCTACAGAGACGACATTGTAGTGGAGACTCCATAATATACTTATGCTAACTTCATTAGTTACTTGGTGAAATTTAGTCTTATTTCTCTTACCAATGAATTATGCACATTTAATATTTCTATTTTGATACAGTACACCTTGGTCTCTATTTTCTCTATTTCTGCATTTCCTAGTTATCTAGAATGTTCTATTGAATAGTCTCATAAAAATATGTTTTGATAGTCCTTGTCATATCTTCTATGAATTGCATGTTTTCATATATCTGTTGATTACTCTCTGATTTCTCAGGCTTGTAAAAGGAGTATATTAATAGAGTTTTAGAAATTGTGCTCCAATTTCTGAGATATTCTCTTGTTTATGACCTGAATATTGAACCCAATAAAAATGTTTACAACTTTGAAGTACATCAAGGAAAGAACCCTAAGTCCATTTGTTTTCTGCATCAAAAAAAAAAAACACCCATATTGCTCCTTTTTGAAAGAACTGCCTCACCTCATGTCTTCTTCCTAAATTTGCCATCCATGAAAAATTATTAGTCATTTGATTATTATTTTTCAATTTCCTAGAAGAGTTATGCACAATTGAAATATTTACTTGCACCTTTATTCATGTATGTTATAATCTGTGTGTTACTCTTGTCAACAGTGGGAAATACTCAGGAAAACTGCACAAAACATGCACAAGTGTTTTTTTTTTTTGCTTGTTAGTAATTCACAAAATAATGCAATGTACCCACTATTTACATAGTACATGTATTGCATAGGTTACTGTAAATAATTTGGACATTATATAAACTCTAGAGGATGATGTTCAGAGGTTAAATGGAAATGTAATGAAATATTATGAAAATCATTTTAGCATTCATGGGTTTGGGTATGAAATGGAGTCACAGTCATTTGAAAATATAGAAGGGTAACCAAAATAGAGATCGGGATATATGTAACTTATGTCATTAAATAATGGGCCTTATAAAATCAAAAAGCTCTCTACAGCTAAAGAAACAATCAATAGAGTAATAACTATCCAATAAAAAAACCCACTATCATACATGAAAAATTTCCTCCCCAGTGATTAGTCAAGGGAATCCAAGTGATTCCCAAAACAATATGAGTTATTAACATTGCCCTTAGTTGCCTCCCACAATGTGAGGTTAAGTCTCTATTACTGATCACATGATGTACTTTAGACATAGTTCTTGGAGGTATCAAGCTGAAATTGACAAGAAGCCTCAAGCCTGAGGAATGGCTCTCATAACCTTAGAAATTTCTTTGAAAGCCGCCAAAGGAGAGTAGCAATTGGTAGTGTTAACTGCTGTAAAGCCTATGAACCTCAATGATTGGACTGGCAAGATATTAAAATTGGTGAAATAGTGACATTTTATCTAGGTGGTTACAAACGACTGACTAATTAAATTTCAGACTTACTCTACAGGAGGGAAAGTCTGCCTGGTACTGTAAAACTAGCAGCTACCTTTGGCTAGAATAAGCATGGAGCAAAGAGGAGAACCCAAAACTTTCCTAAAACAGTACAATTTTTTTTCATTCCTACTTACTTACTTACTGTATTAGTCAGGGTTCCCAGGACTTATGGAATGAATCTCTATCTATCTATCTATCTATCTATCTATCTATCTATCTAATCTATCTATCTGCTTCCAGCAGATGATGTGGCCAAATTTAAATGCAAGTCTTCCCACCTCACCTCAAAATCTGGATTAAAGGCATGTTGTCTTCCTGCCTCAACATTCAGATCACAGATATGCTCTTCATTTCTGGATTATAGTTCATTCCAGATATAGTCAAGCTGACAACCAAGAATAGCCATCACAATCTACCACTTGTCAACTTGATAAACCATCATATCTCCTTAAGTCAAGATTAATTTCCAAATGAAAACAATAACCATGTCATAATAACACCTAAATATAACTATCCCATGTACAATCACAATTGCATTATATATTTAATCAGGTCATTATTATGCCTAACATGATATAACTATCCATCATACAACATCAAATGCATTATAAATTTAGAATAGACAGCAGTGTCCCTTGGAGGAACATCCTTTTAGTACCTCAAACTTAAATATGATAACCACTGATATTCTCTTAATTGATGTTAAAGAAATGAAAGAAAACACAAATATCTGTACAAATGCATTCCTAACAAAATACAACAGAAGCACCATATGAATTATAATCCTCCTTTCTGCAAGTAGTCTCATGTGCTTAGATGGTATTTATAATTACTTTCTCTACTACCTATTCTGTATTTCCTGCATCCTCTGCAAGCACCTCAGCAAGTCTTGGCTCTTTTCCTGGAGGAGTGACCCATACCTTCATTCTTTTTTTTTTTTCTTTTTTCTTTTTTTTTTTTTTACTTTTATTGATTCTTTGTGGATTTCACATCATACATTCCAATCCCACTTATCTCCCTGTCCCAATGTGACCATCCCCCCTCCCCCCAAAACAAAACAAAATTTAAAAGAAAAACCAAAAACCAAACAAACAAACAAACAAAAAAATGCGAAGAAACACATTCTGGAAGCTGCGGTGTGACAGTGAGTCCCACAGTTTACCTATTAGTCCATCCATTTTTTTTTAATTAGTCTGATTGTTCTTTATTTTATATCTAGAATCCACTTATGAGTGA
>CABHPP010087393.1:0-39655 GCA_902168425.1 Peromyscus attwateri | reverse complement strand
GAATCTACCAGCCCTTGGAATTCTCCTGTATTTGTTATTAAAAAAAAGTCTGGTAATTGGAGGATGCTGACAGATCTGAGAGCTATTAATAAAGTAATTCAGCCAATGGGCTCCCTACAGACTGGGATGCCCTTGCCATCTCTGCTACCCAAAGAATGGCCTATAATAGTTATTGACTTAAAAGACTGTTTCTTTACCATACCCTTACAAGAAAATGATAGAGAAAAATTTGCCTTCACAGTACCTAATTATAACAATTCTCAGCCAGTCAAGAGATACCAATGGAAGGTCCTCCCACAGGGAATGTTAAACAGCCCTACTTTGTGCCAATATTTTGTGCAGAAACCATTGGAGATAATTCGTGTAAAGTTTCCACAATCCATAATTTATCACTATATGGATGATATCCTATTAGCTGATCCAAAGTTAGATACATTAGAAAGCATGTTTGAAGAAGTAAAAAAAGTTTTGCCTCGTTGGGGACTGCAAATTGCTCCTGAAAAGATACAAAGAGGAGATTCTATTAATTACTTAGGATATAAGATAGAGCTACAGAAAATTAGACCCCAAAAGGTACAACTAAGGAGAGATCGATTAAAGACTCTTAATGATTTTCAAAAGTTATTAGGAAGCATTTCCAACTTACTGGGTATCATGGGAATACCCAAAGATGGGCTACAAAATTTGGCTAATACTCTAGAAGGAGACAAAGAATTAAATAGTCCAAGAGAATTATCAGCCGAAGCTGAGAAAGAATTGGCTCTGGTAGAAAAGACAATTCGAGAAGCACATGTGGATCGTGTGGATCCAGAACTTAAATGCATTCTTGTCATATTCCCCTCCAGACATTCCCCAACAGGTATTTTGATGCAGAGGGAAGATATTATATTGGAATGGATATTCCTACCACGGAAACCAAATAAGAAATTAAAGACTTATATAGAAAAGATCTCTGATTTGATTCAAAAAGGTAAATTAAGACTTCGCCAGTTGACAGGAATGGACCCAGCAGAAATTGTAGTACCTTTAACTAATGAGGAAATTTCATCACTATGGAAAGATAATGAATACTGGCAGAGAGCCTGCAGTAACTTTTTGGGAGAGATTAACAACCACTATCCCAAAAGCAAGAGAATAGAATTCATAAAGAAGACTGAATGGGTCCTTCCTCACATTGTACGACAAAAACCAATTTCTGGAGTCCTCACATTCTATACTGATGCAAATAAATCAGGGAAAGCAGGATATAAATCAGGAGACTTAAGTAAAGTGGTACAAAGTCCATACAGCTCTGTACAAAAGGCAGAACTATATGCCATTCTTATGGTACTGATGGACTTCACAGAACCCCTCAATATAGTCACTGACTCTCAATATGCAGAGAGAGTTGTTTTACATATTGAAACTGCTGAATTTATTCCTGATAATACAGAATTAACGTCATTATTCATACAATTGCAGGAAATCATCAGAAAAAGGGAACATCCTATATATATAACACATATCAGATCTCATACAGGTCTGCCGGGACCTCTAGCACAAGGCAATGATGAGATTGATCAGTTACTAATAGGTAATGTGCTAGAAGCCTCAGAATCTCATAAGAAACACCATGTAAATACCAAAGGCTTGAAGAAGGATTTCTCCATCACTTGGCAACAGGCCAAGGATATTGTGAAAAAATGTCCTACTTGTTCCATCTATAACCAAACTCCATTACCTGCAGGGAGCAATCCAAAAGGTATACAAAGAAATGAAATTTGGCAGATGGATGTGTTTCATTTTGCAGAATTTGGAAGATTAAAGTATGTACATCATACCATTGACACCTATTCAGGATTTCAGTGGGCAACTCCTATGAGTTCTGAAAAGGCTGATTCTGTGATTACACACCTATTAGAAGTTATGGCCATCATGGGAATACCTGTACAAATTAAGACAGACAATGCCCCAGCATATGTCTCCAATAAAATGAGACAATTCTTTGCTTATTACAATATAAAGCATGTTACAGGTATACCACACAATCCCACAGGCCAAGCAGTCATAGAAAGATCCAATCGAACTTTAAAGGATATGCTAAATAAACAGCAACAGGTAACAATGACTCCTAGAAATAGATTGCATAATGCTTTATTAACTTTGAATTTTCTCAATGCTGATAAGAAAGGAACAACAGCTGCGGAGAGACATTGGACAACAGACAAAACTCCTGAGCTAAACCAACCGGTTTATTTCAAGGATGTGCTGACCTCAGAATGGAAACCTGGATATGTTCTACGTTGGGGAAGGGGTTTTGCTTTTGTTTCTGCAGGAGAAGAAAAGCTATGGATACCAACAAAATTAATAAAAATTCGATTCGAACAGGAAAAACCCCTTGATGAGGAGAAGTAAAGGGTCACCCACCAATGTGACATCTCTACAAGTTGTAAGAAAAATTTAACAATCAAAGGTTGGGGTAGGGTTCTGTTTTTGTCTTTCCAGGATAATGGAAATACCCATCTTCCAGAAATCATAAGGTCTTGGATATCCGGATGTCTACAGCAGAAAGAAAGAATCTATTGGTACCAATCTACACACAGTAAAATCTCACTGTCTAACATCTATCTCTCTATCTATCTAGTAAAGTTGTGGTTCCAATTCAATTATAAGCCAAGCTGGCTTTGGAGATGGAATTGGCTCACTCCTTCTCTAAACCCAAGCATATTACTAAAAGAAAAGGTTGAGAGATTCTTCAGTCCCATATCAGAAGAGCCCTCTGGTGTGGGACAGAAGGAAACCAATAAAATGGGACCATTGTCTTCAAGATTCTAATTCTCTCCATGCTTACTCTTGATTTCTCGGAATCTTTTCTTACATGCTATGTCCTCTTTAAATCCAAACCTTCCATCTTGATAACAAATAAGTTTTTCCAATAGCAATCTCAGAAGTCTCCAGAAGGAAGATGGGGCCCCAACAACAACAACTCTACCCAATCCAGAATGATGCCATGGTAATCATCATCATACTACACTTCTTGCCAGAATCTCAGACAATCTTACCCATTACTCTGAGACTTGCTGCAGAACCTACAGTTAGTCTAACTGAGATTTAACTATCTGAGCTTTCTCATAGTACCTAACAGAGATAACATCAACCCCTAAACAGCAGGAAGCAATTCTAGAAAACGACGCCCCTTCTCCCTTAGGTTTCATAATTCTCAGGGTTATGGATGACGGTTATCAGTATTCAAAAAAAAAAAGGGAAAAGAAGAAATGGAATGGATAGGTATAAGATATTATGGTAGATTATTGTATATACTAGTAAACAAATTTAGTAAAATAGCAGCCTTAGATAATTTGCACTGTAATTTGTACTGTTATGGATTCTTATATGTTGATACAAATGTAAACTATTTTTATATTCCTGTTTAAGATAATTTGTATATTGATACAAATACAGAACTATATTTGTTATAATGTACATATATTTCTACTCTTATTTGAAATATTGTATATTGATACAAATGTACATTTATCTGTCATACTTTATATATGTTCTACTTCTGTTTAGGATATTCGGTATATTGATATATATTTAAGATTATTGTCATATTGCATATCGCACTATATATTCCCACCTCTGTTACAAATATCTCGTGTATTGTCACAGTTTTGAAGTCATCGTTCTTTTTTTTTTTTTTTTTTTTTTTTTTTTTTTTTTTTTTACATGAAGCCTTAGTCCTTAGGTTATTTCGGTAGATAAGATTATAGATTTATAGTCACCTCTGCTTGTCATCGCTATAGTTACATTAGTTAGGTTATCCAGATTTACAGATACATAGGTCAGATGGACAGGTAATCTTCAAACACTTCATAGACCTAGAGAATATGGCATTTAAATAACTTAGAATTCTGTTGATGTGAGACACAATTGCTCCTGGCAGCACCAATTTGATCCCGAGAGAATGTTGGGCTTCTAAGACATTTCCATTTGGAAGTTTGTCTTCTTGGCACAAAATGGCCTACTGGGTGAAGAAGTGCCCTTGCCTCGACTGCTGACAGTACGAATGCAATGCTGTCCTTTCTGGACAAGCGGGACACAAAGAAAGCGACCACTGTACTCTGCCAAGACAGGGTAAGATGGTCTTTCAGAATTCCTGCTTCTGAAAATGGTCTGTCAGATACTCTAGGCCTGTAGCCAATTTGAATGCACCAACTATGCTGAGAAACATTAGGTGACTGTCCAGGCTGTCAGCTGTCTCAGTCTACTCTTGCAAGATTCCCGAAAGTTGCTTGCATCTATCTACCATTTCTCAGGTACCATTATATTCCTTCTCAGGTCTTTGATGGGATTGAAGACTAGCAGTTATAGTTACAACTTAGTATATATAATATCTTAGATAGAACATATTAAGTATTAGATTCAGGTTCTTTAGGATAGGACACCTTTTGGAATGATCTTTGTAACATGCCATTTACCTATGCTCTATACTTCTCTGGATTTTAGTATGTGTTTCTTGCTTGATATTGTTTGCATTGATTGTAGTTCCATCTTATATAGGTCATTATCCTTCATTACTCCTGGACAATATTTGATAACCATTCCTTTGTATATAATCTTGTATTAAGTTAGAACCTTCTTATTTAGACAAAAAGGGGGAGATGTAGTGGGTAGCCATTCCAGCTTTGGTCTGGAAGTTCCAACCCCCATTAAGGCTTCCGTAACTATCACGCCTACAAGGCGGGGCCAAGGGAGGGCCTGAAGACCTGAGATCGGGACGCGCGGCGCTTTCTTGTTTGGCTGGACCTGGACGCGAGAGGTAGACCAAGGAGAGTTCTCCAGAGAACACCGCTGGACTGCGCTGCGCCCTTTCCAGAACCCGCCACCTACCTATCCCTTCATTTGTAAGTTACCCATTAAATAAATCTTCCTTTTAACTACGTGGAGTGGCCTTAGTAATTTCATCAATAAATGGGCTAGAAAGTAAAGTGCCTGGCTTCTATATTACTATCAGGATGGCTCCTTTGAGGAGCATCTAGCAGGCAAGGGATTCCCAATGGGTATTCCTCATTCCGAATTCCTAACACTGGCAATTCTCATTTTGCATACAGCTGGCTGAGTGACCCTTGACTGAGAAGACCCCAGAATGAGGACAAAGGACCTCTACAGGTCATTGTGTAAGTAGGAAAAAGCTTTGCTCCAAGGAGCTGAGGCAATGGAGTTTGAAAGTAATAAACACAAAGGAACTTCTGTTGGGGACAACTCTGGAATTGTGCACAAAATTCCCAAAGTGTTTTCTTTCTAGCATTCTATGATTTGGGTGGAAAAGTTGTACCCTTCCCCACAGCTTTCACAACACCAGAGTGGTCATTCTTGTTGTCTGCTTCAGCTGCGTCAAGCCTGCAGCACCCTGATAACACCTCACTCATGCCAGTTGTCCTAAATGTTTCAGACAGTGTTAAGACAAGCAGAATACACATTCTGCATGTCATTTCTTGACAATTCATTCTTTCCAGTTTTGATTTCTGGAAAGCCAGGATACTCCCAATAATACACTTCTTGTTTATTCTTAATGCCAAAGCTTAGAAGATTCACATCACAGCCTAGGAGCTACACTGAGGCAATCCGGCCCCAGAAATCAGTGTGGCTTCCTGGTCCTAAAGACTGATTCTTCGCATTAATGAATTAATTATGTCTGCAGTTACTAGCTAACAATTAGTCAGAAATAAATGTTGACACTATTGTAAATAACCACTTAACCCATTTAACTCCTGTTGCTCATAAAACCTTGGTTTAGTAGCAAATACATGGGATCAAAGTTAGGAACATTTTCTCATGCTCATGATCTAAACAGTCCCTTATATTTTAGAATCTCTTGGTACTGCTGCCCGCACCCCAGTCACTTGCTTCGAAACTATCTATGGTGATTCTGTGTGTGAATGTATGCAAGTGTGTAGGTTTGTGGAATGTGCATGTGTGTGCACATGTATGTGGAATCCAGAGACCAACCTCGAGGATCATTCTTCAGGGGCTGTCCACCTTACTCTTGGTGGAAGTTTTTCTTGTTGGCCTGGGCCTTGCGGGTTAGGCTAGGCAGGCTGGCCATCACCCGTGTCTGCCTCTCCGGTGTTGAGATGACAAACACTGGCCACCATACCCAGCTATACATGGCTTCTGGGCACCAAGCTCAGGTCCCGATGTTTGTGCAGCAAGCGCTTTTCCAACCGATCCATCTCCCCAGCCTGACATATGCTAATGTTATTTAGCTGATGTCCCTAGATCAGTCACTTGCTCATTTTAGACAACATATTGAAATGTTCGTGAGATTCTATCTTGACCATTAGGATATGAAACATCTGAGACACCCCTCAACACCCCACCGAGGCTTACCAGCTTCAGTGAAAACATCTTCCATGAGCTTGCCAAGGACCCAAACCTAAGAGGCCAGCCTCCTACTGAGGCCTTTGAAGGGGAAAATGTTCCAGAGGAGTGTGAATGAAATCAGGGGAGTAACCAAGGTGGGTGTTGGGCTGGAAATACCCAACTGGAAGTGCAGATAGTAAGAGTAACAGGCTCTAGTGTTCTAGGACCAGCGGGTGACTACAGTTCACAGCAAGCTATCGGGGACTTCATGAGCATCAAGGTGCTTGACTGTGAAGATGCAGAAGAACATCTCTTCACCCCGACAGGCATCCATAACAGGCCAGAGAGACAATTCTCCCCACATCCCGTCTAGTGAACCATTGAGTGCACTGCATTTACTTCGAGCAGTGTAGATGGCTGAAAGGCAGCCACACCACCAACAGTGGTGACACTCACGACTGCTGCCTCCCTGGAGCTAATTTGCAGACAGCTCTGCAAGTGGGAAGTCCTGGCTCCCTGTGGGCCTTCTTGCTTATATAACCTTGGGGAAGGGGTGTGGCTTCCCTTCTTTGCATATCAGGTAGCTTTGCACTCCATTGTGGGCCTGCTCTCTTTCTTTCCTGTGATGGTTGTTTCACCTGAGCTTTGTCTCCCAGATGTGCCAGGAGTGTGGGGAGCCACCTTGGCACTGAGGTACATAGGGACGGCGGATTTGAATTCATCCTTTCCAGGTCACCTGAGTATTAATCACTTTACCGGAGGGATGCTGCTGTGGTTAGCATGTACACTCCCGAACTGCCGAGTTCTCAGGGCCTACAGCTGTGTATGACAGATAGGTGGCTCCAGAATTCAATCTATCTGTTAGCCACGAATCTGCCAGACTCCACAGCAATTCTCAGTTGATGGGGTCTCCTCCCAGGTACCACAGGTACCACAGGTACCACAGGTACCAGCTCTTCTTATACGTGTTCCATCCTGAGCCAGTCTCCTGATGCCTGCATCCTTCCATCTATAAAGTCTTGCCCTCCTGTCTGCTACAACTGCCTCTTGGGCCTTTCCTCGAGCAGAGACCGAGGCAGCCCAAATCGAGGCTTCCCTGGGGTTGTTCTCCCCATCAGGTCCCCTGGCTTAGCTCAGTGTTTGACAATGGATTCTTTCAGGATGGTGCCCAGACACTGTCCTGTCTTTCCGTGTGACAAAATGGAATTCCCGTGCACAGCTGACCCACCAGTTGGAGGAATAGATGTCTTACCAAAACCTGCACGTGGATTTGAGACTCTGGGGACTTTGGGCTTGTGTTGTTTCTGCCTGGCTTACTTCTAGAAGCAGCTTGGCTTGCCTTGCTGCGCAGCTGGGCATGTGCTCGACTTCTTGACCCATGACTGTTTCCCTGCACTTTTCCCATATTCTGCCACTGGTGGAATTCTGAAGCTCTTCCTCTTTCTTGTTCTTTGGGATAAAGTCTATTTTTTTTTTTTTTTGGTTTTTTCGAGACAGGGTTTCTCTGTGTAGCTTTGTGCCTTTCCTGGAACTCACTTGGTAGCCCAGGCTGGCCTCGAACTCACAGAGATCCGCCTGGCTCTGCCTCCTGAGTGCTGGGATTAAAGGCGTGCGCCACCACCGCCCGGCAAACTTTTTTTTTTTCCGATTTAATTGATCGATCGGGTGATTGATCAGTCATTATTGATTCATCGATCATGACGTCATCAGACACTCACGGGAACCGAACTCGCCACCTGGGACACCAAAGCCCAGACGCCTAACCTCAGAGCCACCTCTTCGGGTCGCTAAGTCTATTTTTAATTATATTGACCCTCTCCTTCACTGGTTCACACAGTAGCAGCCTCTAGTCCACTACCTTACCTGAAATCCCCTGAAATGGGCTCTTAAGCATCATGCCATGGGGTGACCATGGTAACCTCATGAGTGAAGTCTCCCAATACATATGTATGGAGCATCTATTCTGAGCCTGGCATTGATACTGAAATGTTTTTATTGTTTTTTGGTTTTTATGAAGAATAGTGGCAAAATATCTTAATGTAAAACACATTTTACTTTGCTGATGGATATCTTTGACATAAAATTTATTTAGTAGTATTATTAAAATATTGGACACCTGGTCCCTGGTCACACTGTATGTATTCGTCTCTGTTCATTGCAGGTGCCTGCCAATACCACAAGTTAACTCACGATTTCCAAGCATCTGTTTGATCTCTATCGTGTTAATGCTGTAGCGATAAGGTTTCTACACTCATAGTATGCATTTAAGCACATGCACCTTAACATGCAAAATGTGCCGGGAAAAGACAAGGACCACAGGACATTCAGAATGCCCACCACAGAGGCCTGGGCCCCAAACACAGGAAGTCTCTGGAGCCAGGTAAGAAGGGCCATGACGAAGGGGAGTATGACAGAGGCCTGGAGTGAGTGAAAACAGGCATGGCCCAGGAAAGGGGAATTGAGTGGGATGACTGTAGAGAGATGGGGTGCAGAGGAGGAACAGCAGGGAAGGGCACGAGAGCTGTGCCCAAGGCGTGGAGCCACGCTAAGGAGATTGTGACAGTGACCACGAGAGTTCTGTTTGATTACGCTCAAGGGGTTCTGGAATCTGTGTTCTCACTGCCCATTTAAAAATTATGCATTTATATAAGCATACTTCATTTCCGTGCTTTTACAACTTTTAAAAAACATCAAATGATTACTTGATGTGAAAGATACCAATTAAGTAAAATCTCCATTTTATGTATATAAGTGTGTTTTTAGATTACATTTCTCTTTTAATTATGTTTCTATAGTGATGATATTTATAATAAGTAGTACTTTGAATATCTATTTTTGATTCACAAAATTCTGCCATTATCCCCAAGAACTTCTTTCTTTCTTTCTTTCTTTCTTTCTTTCTTTCTTTCTCTCTCTCTCTCTCTCTCTCTCTCTCTCTCTCTCTCTCTCTTTCTTTCTTTTTGTTTCAAATCATGTGTGTATGTTGGTATGAGAGGGAGAACAGGGTATAAGCGTGTGGTGTTTGCACATGTGTACCATGCATATGTATACCTGTGGAGGCCAGAGGAAGACACCAAGTGCCCTTCTCTGTCCTTCTCTGCCTTATCCCCCTGAGACAACAAGGACCTCAGAGCGAGGCTGGTGACCAGCAGGCCCCAGCAAGTGTGTTGTCTGCCCCCCAACACACCCCTCAGTGCTGGGGTACAGGCATGTACAGCCACAGCCGGCTCTGAGCACTTCTTTCTAAGCTCAGAATATGAGCAATATCTGCTTGTCTTACATTAACATGCTATTCTCCATTTATCATGAGAATAAATATTTTAATAAATAATATTTACACTCAGCAATGATGCCCAAGCTGTCAGGGATTTGTCCACGGGTTGATAAGAAGTGAACATGAAAGTTTCCTCTTAGAATGACGGCTGCATAGTCATAATTCAGTGCAAGTCCCTCGGGAGCACTGTGGCCTGTCTGCCTTTCCTAAGGTCCAAATCACGAGGAAGAGTATATCTGCCTTTTGTCAGAGTCACACTGGGCCATTGTTCTGCTTGGTTGCTTCATACACACTGCAGAGCCTTTGTTGAACAATTCCTAGTTTTTCCTAGCATCTCAGTCATTATTTGTCATCTCTGTCATACTTTTAAATGAGGAGAAAAATATTTTTTCATTCCAAAATCCTGTGTCAAACCATACTGTAAATGAAATTAGATATTAATTAACCAAGCCCATGAGGCTCAAAGATTTTGGCTTTAGAAGATATGTTTAATTAGAATTAGGAAACAAGCCAAAATACAACCAATCTTGTATTTAATAAATCCAGGATAGATAGATTAAGAAAGCAGATATGTTGTTGATGCTGAATGAATATTTATGATGGCTGTGACGTGAGGGTTAAAGGTCACAGCTAAAGTGGAGGTGTGGGGAGAATGGAAAGAAAATGCAAGAACTTTCCTTAATAAACACATGTGCAAGCTGTGTGTGTGCACGTGTGTGACTATTGGAATTCCATAGTTCCTGAAAAATGATGGATGATACAATATTTGGATTAAAAAAATGAAGCCACTAAATGAAGACATATATATGGGACATATATAGAGATGTAAGAAATAAAACATAAACATTATATGTGTTCACATATAATGAATAGTACTTTCATAGTCGTATGAGACATAAATACAAATTTAACTAAAATGTTGGTAGCAATAGTGATAAATTAGAGAAAGGGAAGTTCATGTGCATGTGTGCATGTGTGTGCATCTATCTACATGTTTGCATATCTTTGCATATGTATATATATGTGTATATGCTCAGGTATGTATGTATATATGTTTTTGTGTGTTTGTGTGCATTTGTGCATGTATATGTATGTGTGTGTGAATGACTGAAGCTTTATCTATGCTCATTAATAACAGCACTCTCATCATTGGTTTTGCTCCAGTCTTTGTGACTGTTGTTTGTATGTGTTTGTACTGTGTGTCTGTTTCTGTGTGTGTGTGTGTGTGTGTGTGTGTGTATGTGTGTGTGTATGTGTGTGTGTGTGTGTGTGTGTGTGTGTGTGTGTACTGCCAAAGCCTCATTCATGTGTACCAGTGAGGACACCCGAGTCACTGCTCCCTCTCCCTGTTCTTTTGTGACCCCTGTGCACAGTGCTGGTTGCAGCTCCCCAAGTCCGACAGGGTCACAGAGGCATTTGCAGCTTCTTCATACCAGCACCCATGGCATCTGCTCTGACTCTCTTCGAAGAAAGGCCCTAAGCACACAAGATGTGAACAGTCAGCGTCCCTTACCGTGAAACACTAGAATCCTCCGTGAACTTAACTGCTGATTCCCTCTGCCACCGAGAGCCCAGTCTCTGAGCAGACACTGACAAGCATGTCATTTTGAGCAACTCAGTATCACAACCAGGATCACAGTTCATTCCGATCACTGCTTCCCAGAAAGACACTCGGGAGTAGCAGGGAGACTGATGTTGGCTCTCAGTGCCTTCAAAGGCCTGCACCAGACCCTGTGAAACTGGCCAAATCTCCATCTGAAGAGGATACATCCTTTAACCCTGAGTGCTGATGTCTTGAGGAGGTGACCTAACCCTTCTGGAAATAGACTAAAGTCGTTGGAAAATAAATCAAATAGATTAGATTACCCTCCTTAAAGCTCATCAAAATTAAATCTTTGAGATAATCAGCTAAAGGAGTGTACAATTTTTCTATGATGTTTTATAAAAAAAACATTTAAAAAAACTTCAGCCTCGAAACTCTAGCCAAATATTTAACAAAAGAAATAATTTGTTGGTTTTGATGTGAACCCTCCACAAGCATGTTGTGAAATTTAATCAAAAAGAGAAAGAGAGAGAACATTTTGTTCAGATAAAAATTAAATTGTCTATCACAGTTAATTCATGTTGTTATTTCACTGATCTTAAAATGACCATGCATTTGGTTTTGCTTTTCTCAAAATGGAAAGAAGAAACATGGTTGACTAAAAAGGCCTCTTGTGAGGCCATACATGCCGGTGGAGCCCTGGTGAAGGACTTCATTTTTGATGCAAACTGAGCTGATAGATCTTCTGTGACTTTAGCTGTTCTCAGCAGAATATTTATATTTGGTACATTGAGTTAAACCATATTATTCTCCCTAAAACCTCATTCTGGAATTCCAATTCTTTGTAAAATAACATAATTTCGGTTTGTAAAGTATGATTTGTTTATAGACCTGTGGGCAGTTTCTTGACCATAGAATATGTGGAGCATACCTTATAAAAACATCCATACAGCCACTGACACTTTAAGATGATAATTTAAATCTTTTACAAACAGCTTTAGAATAAATTGGTGTTCTTTGTGGATATTAGTAAGTGGTGCAGATTCCCTGAAAATTCCATATAATCCCTGAATGAAGGATTTATAAATGAGGACTGATATGTTATATTAACAAAGATCAGTGAACATGAATTGTTGCTGCTGAATCTAGGCTTTTAGAGAAACTACTGCTCTTAAAAATACACATATTAATATCTAGACAGAAAATAACTACTGTGTGTAAAGGAGTGTGAGAACTTAAAAAATGCATGGAAGTATCCTGAGATCCTAAAAATAAACAGGAAAGCTGAATACTGCTTAGAAAACATAGGAAAGAAGGAGCTGAGGAAGAAACAAAGGAAAAAGAGAACATGAAGAAGAGGGGTTAAGGATGGAGCTCAGGCCTGGAGCCCTCCCCTGGCTGCCAAGTCTCAGGCCCAGAGTTTTCCAGGTGCTGAATGTAAGGTGGAGACAGAGACCAGTGTCGCTCACTTCACAAATTAACTTGGAAGATGATGTCTTTAGAGAATAATTGGGTTGGCAGACTAGATCAGTATTGCTTCTGCCTATTGAAAATTGCACTTACAGCAGACTGTATGGAGAACTGTGGCTCTCACAGATCAGACCTGACATCTCAACACACCTGTGCCCTTGAGGGCATCTGAAGTCATCGCAGGGTTAATGTATTTACATTACATATTTGTAAACTTTTTCAGATTCCTACATCTTACTGATCCTGTTTAGTTACAAGTAGTTATGTAAATATGTTTTAAACATTTAAACTAAATGTTTGGACTTAAATATGTAATTGAAATATCTAAACTAAGTTAAAGATACTATTTAAAACTAAAAATATAACTGTGATTTTTATTGTCAATTAATTGTTTTGAAAATTAAAGAAGGTTAAAAATATTCTCATAACAATGTCATTTTCTATTTTTAATTCTAGTTGCATCTAAAGCACATGTCAGGAAAAAAGATCAAATAAGAAAGAAGGTAGACACGAGTTTGTTCAAACATAAATTGCAAAACCTCTTCAGTATCTCTATTTTTACACCACTCTGCTAGCATGTTTACATGAGAAATCACCATGTCTGCATTCAAGAGCAGACATATGTACATGCTCCCCTAGTGTGTGTTTTGGTTATGTTATCTTCTAACTGTACTGTACGATCTTCTTCACATAGACCTACAGATTAGAATATTTACATGTGCTAACTAGGCAAGTGTTATACTACTGGGCCATCTCTGAATCTGGAACTCAAATTCATTTTATGGCTTTTTAAAAATCTATTTCTCTCTTTCTCTCTCCTATGAAGAATCTGAATTTAAGGTGTGTGTGGTGGGGGGAGTGTTGTCTGCCTGTCTGTATGTGTATATATGAAACTCTCTCTCTCTCTCTCTCTCTCTCTCTCTCTCTCTCTCGTGTGTGTGTGTGTGTGTGTGTGTGTGTGTGTGTGTGTGTGTGTATGTGGTGTAAAAAGGCATGTGCAGAGAGATGGCTCAGTGGATAAAGGGCTTGTCCTGTAAGTGTGAGGGCTCGAGTTTGGATCCCTGGTTCCTGTGGAAAAGTCAAGAAGGTATGGTGGCCCCCTGAAATGTTAGTACTTGGGAAGCAAAGACAGGGATCTCTGAGGGTAAACTGACTATCCTTCTCTGTGTTCAGCAAGAGGTCCTGTCTCGATAATTAAATGGAGAGTGATTATGATGACATGGATGTCAACATATACATTAGGCTTCTGTATGCACATGCACACATGAGCACCCACACACATGTGAGCATACATACACCACACACACATCCACACACCCCAAAAGAAAGCAAGTAATATAGAAAAGGAGCTGTGAGAGAGGACGAAGTGATTCCAAGGGAGTCGGGAGAAGGGAAAGAGGGTGATGGAATCCATGAGACATGAAAACAGAAGGAGAGACCCAGGGGAAGAAAGGGACAAGCAGAGAGGACAGGAGAGGAACGTGGAGGATGGGCACACACCAGAACAAAGTACAATGGTGTACAGGTATCAGAATGCCACCATGGAACCTATTGCTTTGTACCTAACTGCAATCGATTTGAAGATACAGGCTTAGTCCTTCTTCTGGATCACCATGATGCATGCTTTAGGTGACTCTCAGTGAGTTCGCTCCTGGGCAGTGATGATACACTAGTCATACTACATGTCTGCATTGACTATTCAAACGAATAACAAAAACTTTGCTTCACTGACTTACCGTAATGACATTACTTTATAGAAAGGTTTGAAAACAAGGTCTATTTCATAAGTGGACATGATTGCCCCCTCTTTAAGTTCAATGAGTTGTGCAGGTTTGCTGTAGCAGATCCATTTGATTTAAATAAAACACATGTACTGATGGTTGCTTAGGATGTGCTGTTGCATTTATTTGAAGTCTCTCCTAAAATTTAGTTAACGAGTGCACTGAGGAGGTTGTCTTCGATTCTTGGGAAAAAGAGAAAAAAAGTATCCATGAAGGAAGACTTGCTGCAAGTCATGACTGCAGTACAAGTTGATTTGCAGACCCGCTCACTGATTTATGAAAAATTAAAACACAGAATGCCCCAGAATGCTGGCTGTGCGGACATACCTCAACTCTCAGTGGGCAAGGATTAAATCAGTTAACTGTGTCTATTTAAAATGCTGTAAGATTTAATGTCACCATGACATTTCTGCTTCCTCTGCTATTAGGTGTGAACTCTAGTAAGGGTTTATAAAGGTGTTTGGGGACAGACAAAATGCAATCTTTGCCAAGCCTGACTCAGGACAGTTTACAGAGGAGGGTTTGTGTGACTTAAGTCAATAAAGTCCCCAAACGGTACCGAGACCATCTGGAATCGATAATCTTCCAGGGCTGCTTTTCTCCCCTCAACTCCTCTTTCTTTTTTCCTTTCTGGCAAGTTCCCCAACCTATAACTCCAGGAATTATATTTAGCTTGGAGACACAGCTGCAAACACCAGCTCTGGGTCAGAGTGAGATCAACTGTGCACAGAATTTAGGAGATGGGAGTGGGAAATCATTTTGTTTGTGGTTTTTTTTTTTCCAACTACAAAATAGAGCCATCGTGAGAAATAATAGCAGTTTTGAAAACTCAGCTTTCAAACGAAACAAACTTAGACCTTCTATAAAAATGAACAAGACTTGATGAGGAAAGTCTGGGTCCTGTGTTAATCTGATTTGTCTCAGTGAAGGCCCAATTGTTGAAACAGAAAGGAGCGTTTAAGCTAATCTCATAAAGCATGGTCATATTGAGTTGAGTCGATCAAGAGCCTGGGAGGAAAAGAGTCTTCTGCATGCCTTTTGAGTGTATTGCCGCTGTTTACCTAGCTGCTCAAGCCAGACAAAAAGACCTATCTTGGCTTCTCTCCCAGCAAAACTTTCCTTATGTCTGGGGCTGTAGCTCAGGGGTAGAGCAGGCAGGAGCCCCTGGGCTTCCACAGCAGCAGCACAGGAGTGATGATGACAGTGATGACAGTGTTGCTTTCTTCTATAGCACACGTACAATGGGATCTCAAGACTCTTTCCCATCCAATTTCTCTATCACCTTGTGCGGTGGGTTAGCTCCTCCGGCCGTCTACCTTACTTCTTGAGACAGGAAATCTCACTGTCCTGAAACTTGACAAAGAGGCCACAGTGGCTATCTGATGAGCTCCAGAGAACTGCCTGTCTCTACTTCCCCAGTGCTGGGATTACAATATGCACTGTTTTTTGTATGGGTTCTGTGGGTTAAACTCAGGCCCTAGTGTTTGCAAGGCAGCCACTTCCCCACCTGAACCACATCCCTCTTCATCATCGTTGTAGATTATACAGATCACATCAGTGACATCTCTGAGGAAGAGCCGCATGCCACGGCAGCTGCCCCTACTCTTCACCAGGGGAAACTACATGAAAGACTGCCACCTTGAGAGAGTTACTTGCTCACTGAGATTTGCTGCTCACATCTACTGTCTCTCTTCACTCGTCCTCCAAATGCTCCATTTGGAAGAAGTGCTGAAATGTCAGCAAAGCAGAGAAAGCAGCCACCCGACGGTGCCACCTGGGCATCAGGAAGTGATGAAAAGGATCCCAGACATCCTGGATTCAGGCGACAGGACTCCATTCACAATTATTCTGGAAATCCCCCCCAAAGCTCTACCCAACAAACCATTATTACTCTTTCAAAAGTGTCTAAGATAGAAAAGAGGTGTGGGGGTTTCCTTATAATGCTATGTGTGTATGTACACATATGTATGCATACATACATTTGTGCTCACCAGGAAGCCAGAGGGTCACTTTCTGGTGTCTTGATCTATCTCTCTCCAACTTACTTTTTGAGACAAGGTCTTTCACAGAACGTGGAGCATCAGCAAGCACCCAGGACTTGCCTATCTCTGGCCCATAGCACTGGGGTGACAGACATGTTCCATCTCACATAGCTTTTGGGTGGGTGCTGGGACCTGAACCCAAGTCCTCCTACACGAACAGCAAGCCCTTCATCAACTGAAACCATCCCCCAAGCCCCTCCTTGCAGCATTCTGTCTGAAGTTCTGTTGCTGAGGTGAAATGATTGAATCTGAGAGGTAAGTGGCAGCTCACTTCATACTCCAACCCAGACTGGAGGTTGAGAACGGCATCACAGCCCTGTAGCCAAAAGAGAGCACCACCGAGGCTGACAGAATAATGACGGCCTTCTCCTAACACAGGACTCCCAGTCTTGACCACCACCTGCTTGGAACAGAGATAGCCGGAGGTGGTGTCCAGAAAGAAAGGGAAGAATGATAAAAAACAACTCAGGTGCGCATGTACCCCAGAGTCAGGATACCTTGTCTTCCAAGTTCCACACTGGGATCACATTTGGAGATATACATCAAATCAATGGTTTTAGGCCAGTGTGATGTCTCAGTGAATAAAGGTGCCTATCCACAAATCTGATGACCCACATGTCTTCTCCAGAACCCACATAAAAAGCCAGATCTGAAATCCTTCGTGACCCAAGAGGTGGAGACAGGATAATGGACCCTAAGTTTGCAGGCCAGCAAGGCTGGCGTACACAGTGCTGAGGCATAAACAAAAAGAAGCCCTGCAGGGTGGAAGGAGGGACCCCACTCTTGAAAGTTTTTCTCTGACCTTCGTATGCGCACTGTGGTATGTGTGTGTGCACACTAAAAATAAGCAAGAGAAAACTGAAAACGCCAAAGGTCTAATAGAAAATGCACATTTCTCTGTTAATGTCAGTTTGGATGTTTATTCCAAGAACAGAAGAAATTGCTTATTCTTTAGCTGTTTTTGGCTGTTCACTTGCTAAGTCGGCTTTCAAAAGGGTTAAAATAATTCCAGCAGAATTCTTCTGCAGAGGAAAATTATCAGAAAGACTGAGTACTCTGGAGTTTACGTTCAACTCGGGTCAGTTCTGCTAGGCTGAATTAACTCTGCTAGTGCAAGCAGCAATCATAAATCCTGATTAATGGGTAAATATCGATGTTGTTTTATAGAAAGTGCTATTAATTGTGATCAAAGTGCTCGGCCACTGTGTTGATGCCGACACCTGTTATTTCGCAGAAGGCATCTGTTAGGAGTGATTGGACTTGACTTGCCTTCTAGAATGGGAATATAATTTTCATGGTCTTTAATAAATGTGGGATGTGTTTCAGCTTTGCAGTGCCCCCAAAACAGCCTTTCACTGTGGGACATCTTTAATGATTTAATGGCATGATATGTCAACTTCATAACATTTAAATACACTTTCTGCTTTTTGTTTTATTGTGACTGAGTAGTTTAGAACACGTGTACTATTTAAAATGTTCCTCATTGCATTGTCGCATAGCAGAGGTTGAATGAGTTGTTACATTAAGTAGGTGCACATGGATTAATGTTTTAGTTAAGTTGTAATCTTTAGAGCAGCTTTATTTATAGAAGTTTAAAAGTCATACACAGTTACCAAAGAGATTCCCTACACACTCCATACTCAACTTCTGCTGTTCACAATTTGCCTGGGGATGGGACACTTGTCATAGATAATGGACTGTATTGACATGTCCTTGTGCAGCACAGGTCTATACTTTACTCAGAATTGTTTAATTCTTCCCTGATATCAGGCTCCCATGAGGAATAATATGTTAATTGTCCCACCTCCTTAGCTTCCTTTCTGTGGTGATAATTCTCAGATTTCTCTTGTTTGGAATGACCTTTGTATATTGAGGATTGATAATTATGTATTGTAGACTCTCCCTCAATGGGCATTTTTATGGTGCTGTTTTCATAATTAGACTGAGTTACAGGCTTGGGAGCAGAAGACCAGAGAGAGGAAAGGCCATTCCCAGGTCACCGTATCAATGTGGGTTACTGTGGAGATAATTTCAATCCTCTACACTCCATAGAAGAAAGCTGAGCCTGCCGCCCACACCCAGGTGTGCTCCATCCCAGTGCCTGCATTAAGCTAAATAAGGCCATCTTGAAGTCCTGCCCCTCGTTCACAATCCACAGCTCATCCTGGCTTCCTCCCCTCCCTGCTGTCACCTCGAACACTGAGAAGCCTCAGCTTCACCTCAACCATCCATTTCTTCCCATGTAAAACTCTAGTCCCCAGGTCATTTGTCATGATTCTCCAGGGAAACAGAACCAGTGAGTTGTATATAGACACATGAGAAGGAGTTTGTTATGAGAATCTCCTCATACCATGACTAAAGTGGTGACCTATTACCTGTAAATCTGAGGTCCAGAAGATCCAGAAGTATGACTTGGTCTGAGTATAGAGGTCTGAGAACTGGGGGAATGACTCGGGTCACTCCTGCACAAGACTTTTGGCCTGGACACTACAGCATGGGACTGTTCTAGACTCCAAAAGTGTTCAGAAGAGAGAGAAAATTCACCTTTACAGTGTGTCTCTGGATTGCCTGAACCTTCACAGACTAGACAGGGCCTGCCTATCTCAGGCGGGCTAAATCTTCATTGTTTGGTCTCTAATCCACTGTGAAGTTCTTCCAGAATGTTCTCTTAGATATACTCAGAAGTGACGTTCACCTGCTGCGTAGGAATCCCTTACCACCATCTAGACATATGATATCAGCTGGCACAATGCATGTACTTGATAACACACAGTTCTGTGGGGATTGTTAGCAACTAGACTGCAATGCTTAGAAGGAAGTGCTCCTGTCCTTAGTAATTACAGTATCCCCACACAGCTTTGGGAGGCAGGTTCTACGGTCTGTGTCACATGTACATTGTTTTACCAGTTCTATGTCCATTTTCTTCATGATGGATACACTTCATTTGATCTGTCACATATTGAAAGATCTCTTAGTTACAATCAGTTTGAGGTGATTATGAGTCAAGTTATAATGAATATTTGTGTTCAAGCTATCACACGGATATAATATTTAGCATTTTACTTACGTTTTCTTTGCTATAATCAAAACCATGACCAAGGCAACTCACAAGAGCAAAGACTTGGGCTTATGGTTCATGGGGGACCAGAGTCCTTCTTGGGGAATTGTGACAGCAGGCAGAACGGTAGCAGGGGCAACAAGCTGAGGGCTCATCTCTTGAACTACAGGAAGCAGAGAATAAACCGGGAATAGCCCAGGACTTTGAAGACCTTAAAGCCTGACCACAGTGACACACTTCCTTCAGCAAGGCCATACATCCTAAGCCTCCCCAAAGGGTACCCCCAACTACGGACCAAGTATTCAAATGCCTGTGATTACTGGGTGACATTTCATTCACACCACCATACCCAGGACTGTGGGAAACTCTCACTCATTGGCAAAAGCTGCCAGGCTCCCTTCCAAAGCAATGTTACCATTCTGCATGCCCACTAGAAATGATGCTCAGCATACCAGCTTGACATTGGTGTCGTCATGTGTCTTTCCTTCAGGTTCTTTGTGTTTTGGTTTGATGTGATTTTTTTTTAGCCATTTAAATAGCTATACTATGTTTCCCCATGGTTATGCAAACTTTAGAGTCCCAAGGATCAATGCAGTTAAAGGGTCAGCGAGAAGGAACCTGGATACTCACAGATTATTTCTTCCCAAGGTAGACTGGATTCAAGAAGAGTTACACAAGTTACACAATCTGGATTGTGCCAGGAAAGATTTAAGCAAGTCATCTAATCAGTAAGATTATCTAAGCACACAGCACTGTCATCCACTACAACCACATTTGGCCATGTCGTCCAGAGTCCCTGAATAGAGAATAGTATTCTTAAATAGGACACCCTCATTCTTTCACGTCTGTGTTGGGCCAAGAATCGACACAATTTTTCAAAGTCAAGAAGGAAGTTTATCCAAAAGGCCTCAAAAGTAAGAAAACTATGAAGTTACGAAGAATTAGAATGCAAAAAGAGGACTATATTCAAGTCACAATTATGGGGCTGGAGGGATGGCTCTGTGCTTGAGAGCATTTTTGATGCAGTGAGGACCAGGGTTTGGCTCCCAGACCTACATAATGAGCCCGGCATTGCACAGATCCCTGTTACTTCAGTTCCACAGGATCCCATACCTTCTTCCAGACTCCAAGTGCACACAGGAACTCACACCCACCCACATGCATGTTTATGCACACATGAAAATAGACAATTGTTTAAAAAATTAGAAATACTTGTACTTTTAGCAAATATAAAATTTTGAAAGACTGGGTAGTTTGGTAGAGTATAGTTTTGCAAACTCTTTTGAACTGAATTACATGAAATTTTATCGTATTAAATACTAGTGTCATTTTAGATGAGTTAGGATGCTTATTATTTCGTACGTGACTCTGGTAAATCTCAACAACTTAATTATCTCAATATAATTGACTTATCCGTCCTTTCAAAACTACAGATTCTCTTTTACAGTTTTTACTGAGACATATTTGAATACATTTCTGAAGGACAAATCGGGTAATTGGATTCGTGTGTGCAAGTGTAATAACCAAGCCAGGGTGATTAGCATTTTCCTACTTTGCAACCGTATTTTAACACATTAGTACTATATGGACAGGGATTGAAACATAGTGTGCAGAAGTAAAAACGGATCTTATACTATGGCTGATTTCCCCCTAAAATCTTATCTCACAGTGATATCATGTTTAAAGCATGGGTAACTTTTACTGACATACAAAAACTTTGCAAAAGGGGACATTACAATAGAGTGCCATGTTTTTACAGCTGCCAGTGCTGTACAGCTCCTCACAAATTCTGCTCACTTACACACTGGGCTGTAACCTCAGAAACAATTAGGGAAGTATGTCTCTTTGAGCCGGATAATTAAATGCCAGGAAAACTCACCACTCAATATGTAATTCACTCAACATCTTGTTGTTTGAAGGAGCCAGTGTTTAGCGTAGGATGGATTGAATTCCTAACAACATCTGGCATGAGCAATAGGTTTGGCCCTGGTGTAATAGCATTACACTCATGGTCAGAATGACAGCCACATGGATGGATGGAGCTGCTCTCTAATGGGGTGGATTCATGGCTAGAGCATAATGAATCAGAGTGTTATAACCCCTGGTCATATCCACCCTGCCCTGTGGCTCCCTACAAGCTCTATCAGGGGATAGAGAGTAAATTTCTCTTGTCAGATCTAATGGTGAAAGATTCCGGCTTCTAACTTTCTGAGAAAGCAAAGTAAAATGTCCGCTCCAATAGTCTGGATCAAAACATTTCCTCATGGCTGCGGTCAATTTATTCTGTCACTTAATTAAACCCAAAGCATTGCAAATTCTGTACGTCACCTCTGTAGCCTTCAAGCTAGTCCTTGACACACATAGTTAATAAAGTTGCTCAAGTTCTAGGGTTTGCAGGAGAGTTGAGGTTTCCTCCAAGGCTTTTCTGTGGGATAAACAGGAATTAAAACAAATGGCAAACAAAAAATTACAAACATAAATTATAAAAGAAATCAGAACACAAGAGAAAATTCTCATGAAGTGATGGAAAGCAGAATTCCCCACAACCCCTCCCACATGATAAAAAGCAAAAACACAAGGTCAAGGGAAGAGAAGCACAGTTCTGGTCTCCAGACCATTCCCTTAAGCAGGAGAAAGTGAGCTCTAGGTTTCCTGAGCTAAGAACTCTTGTATTTTGGAAATGAATACTATCCATTCAGTCATTCATTTGTTTTCTGTTTGGATTTGTTTTTTAAATCTCTGTAGTGGTTTGTCTGTCATTTTCTGAAATCTCTTTTTAGCCTTTGAAAAATATCCGTAGAGAAACAACCTTTAAGGAAAATCCCCAAATTAATCTATCATAAAACCTGAAATAAAAAAAATGGTTTCAGTATATATGCAAACTTTCACACAGTCCGGTTGCATGAAGGAGAGCTGCAATAACGCAGCTTTGGAGATGGCCATGGGGCAGTATCATTTCATGTATTGAAATGTCCTTGTCACTCTCATCCTGTCACTGTCTAGGCTCTCCAGTGATCTATGAGCTGAACTCACGTGTGTATTTGTGGGTGCCTGCTGTCCATGTGCACTGAGTGACTAGCTTTACACTGCTCTGAACTTTTCATTCTCTCCTTGGAGTTTGAAGACATGATGATTTGCCTCCAGAGCAGAGCTGTTTCCTGACCACATATTTATTATGGATATGTGTGGACGCTCTGGGGAGAGGCAGCACGTGTTCTGACTCAGAGGGTCTAGCACGCTGCATAATGACTACTTTCTGCACCACAGAGCAGGGGGCTTGCCCGTATTTTAAAGCAGGAAGCTATCATTTGGGTATTTTTTTAGACTCATGTGCAACTATTTCACTAAGAAGAAAGCAATACACAAATGGTCACGCAGCTGATGGACACACATGGTGGTTTGAGCACCCTACAAGTGGCTTCATGGAACACATTCTGGAAACGCTGTGACCACAGACAAAGGAGCAGAGAGAGGTGGAGAGACCACTGCAGTTCTTTTCCAATGAGTTCAAATCACTCAACATGTAGAATTCAGATTATGAAAAAAACAAACAAACAAAACAAAACAAAACAAAACAGTTCTCCGGGTGTGAAAACAGCCAGACCTGTATCTTGGTGCATTATTATTGTTGTTGTTGTTTATTTATTTATTTTACATCCCGACTACAGTTTCCCCTCCCTCCTCTCCTCTTATCCCTCCCATGCACCTTGGTTTTTGTTTCAGTCAGTAACACAGGGCATTGTAAAACAGTTTAAAGCACAGAGTGATGATGACTAGGAAGATCCAATGAATGAAGAAGTCAAAAGAAGAATGGTAGAGTATTCATCAAGACGTCTGGAAGGCTTTTTGATCCTCTAGAACATATGTGTATAAATGGCTAGACACATGCTATCGATTTGCTAAAAAAGATCATTATAGGTCTGAGTGTTGAAGGATGTGTTTTTTAATTTCATAGAAAAAAATAAAAAGGTGATGTCTTGTATCCTATACCCTAGGATATAAAATATATTCATTAGCATTTTGTTGATGAGTAAATCCATGTATGAGACACCAGGGAGAGGTCAATGTACTTCACTTGCAATTATCAGCTGCAAAATGAGTTTTCTGGTATGAGTATTAGAGATGCGTTCTCACTGTGCTACCAAGGTTGACCTCATCTTCTAGGCTCAAAGATCCCCTTGCCTTAGACTCCCGAGGAGCTGGGATACAGAAATCCACCACCATGATGATCTTGTCGGGTACCCTGCTTTACCACAGGTACAGCAATGACAATGCAGTGAGATGCAGACGCGTCTTTCGCTAGCATTGATCATTGCAGAGGAGAAGATGGGCAAGATGGAACTTATCATTGTCAAAACTGTAGTGCTGGGGCTGGAGAGACGGCTCAGCGGTTAAGAGCACTGGCTGACCTTCCAGAGGACCAGGGTTCAATTCTCAGCACTCACATGGCAGCTCACAACTGCCAGGAACTTCAGTCTCAGGGGTTCTGAGACTCTTCTGGCCTTCTTGAGCACTGCATACAGTTTCTACACTCACATGCATAAAAATAAAAATGCAAAAAACAGATCAAACAAAACCTTGGCCCTACTCCTTTAGACATTTCCTCTCTTTTATTCCCCTAACATTCTGGAGGAAGAGGACAGGTAAACTCCAGAAAAGTGAATTGATGGGTGCTTTTAATAACCATCACTGATTGAAAGAAGTAAAAAAACTAAGTGCCCAAGGGAATCTGGTCAGAAAGAGGGACACAAAAGATAAAAAAAGAGTGAGCCCTGCCACCTCCCCAGCTAGTCTTTCCTGCAGTGGACCCCAAAGATGGGGAAGACAGAATTACTATGGAGGTAAGAATGAGCAAGAAGCTTGCATCTGAAGCATTATTTTGCTAGGTCTGTCCCAAGAATCAGTCATGAATGAGCACCTTACACCACGTGTGGATTCTCACAGCTGTGGATGCTGGAAGGCAGGGCTGGAGGTAAGAGAGGAGAGGTTTTCTCCTGAAGTTCTCATGGGCGGGCAGACAGCACCTTCCTGCCACCTACTGTGGCCTCTTCTGAGAGTCAGTATATTTCTGGTGTCTGTATCCTTATCTTCTCTTCATGTAAGGATACCAGTGAAACAGGATTAGGGGGAATTCTTGTAGTCTCATTTTAACTTTATTCCAGCTTCAAAGACCCCATCTCCACAGTTATTGTCCTGGAGTTTCTGACATCAGCATAGGGATTTTAGAGGGACACAACCCGGTCTATAAAAGCTACTTACAGTAGTCACAGACTCTGAGAAACTTTATTCATGACCGAAAAAGGACAGCACATAAAACTGTGCAGTAAGGTTATATCCACTCATGATGTTCCCAGCCAATCAGGGGAGGAAAGGCTCACATACCGTATGTGCCATAAACACCCAACCTTCGTGATGCTGGCCTGTCTTTGTTGTTGTTTTCGTTGCTGATCACTATGTAACAAGGCCCCAGTGGATGTGCTAAGGGATCACGACAATTCCTAAGTACAAGAGAACTGGGCTGCACCTGAAAGGATAGATGTTAGGTAGGCTTTGGTCAAGCAATGCTCACAGTGCTGTTGGCTGTGATTTCAGACATAACACACAAACAACATGTCCCGTTTGCCTTTAGGAGTAACTATGTTCATGTGACCAGACTCTCCCAGGAAGCTGACCTCATATTTTCTTGAGTCATGCTTCTATATTCCTTACTCAGCATTTGCAGAAACTTGATGAAATACAGCTACTGTAAGAGCCATGTGCATTTGCTGAAGGATGGATGCTAAAATCATGGTAATGCTAGGTTCCGGCACTCTGCAGGGGATGTTGATAGAACAGTATGCTCAGAGGGCCAGTGGAAAAGGACCTAGAGAATTGTGGGCATGGCAGGATGGATGAGAAGCAGATCACCATGACCATGGAGACAGGGGGATGTCACCATTGTTAGGTGTGGGTGAACGTGCAGAGGGACTGGGTGCTGGTTTTCATGGGTCCTGGAAAATTTGCCCTTGTGAGTTCCTTAGGAGATGTTAAATTTTTATTTAGTATAAATTAAATGTGCAATCCCTTACTCATTGAAACTTGCCAATTTATAAATACTCTTCCCTCCCCTCTTTTGATTAAAAATATGCAATATCTCAAAAGTTTTGTGGGCTCTGTTAGGGCATTCTAGCTCATGAATATATAGCACTGTTTGTAGATAACAGGGAAGTTAACCGAGGGCATTCCTACTGATTGGTCTCTGTAAAGGAGGGGACAAAATCTTCTGTAACCAATAAAATGAACTATGGATGAGAAGGACAGTTTATTCGAGTTGAAAAGCAGAATACAAGGGCTTTGATACAATCTACAGAAGAGTCCCACATTTAGATTCTTCGATCTCTGTGATTGTATTGGTTACTTTCTTGTTGTGGTGAAGGAAGGCCACTTAAGGGAAGAGGGGGTTCATGGGAGTTTGCTCTTTTAAGGGTACGGCCCGTTGTGGGGAGGAGGGCAGGGCATCGAAAGAAGCTCTTGACTGTGGAAGCGGGAGCTCGAGGCCACTCATCCACATCTAGGTGGATCAGGAAGCCGAGAGAGATAGGAAATGGAACCTCCAGGCCCATCTTCCCAGAGATAACACTTCCTCCAGCTAGGCCTACCACCCGGAGGTTCCACGATCTCCCAAAACATTGGCATCAGCTGGAGACCTAGTTTTGAAATAGCTGAGCCCACAGGAGAGATTTTAAATCTCAAACTGTAATGGTGCCTCTGATTTTTCTCAAATAATTCTCAGGCACTGTGGTGGAAGAGCAGAAAGAAGAAAGTTTCATAGATACTTGACTGAGTTTTACAAGAGATTTGGAGAGAATCCAGTGTGACAGATCAGTGAGGAGAGAGTGGGTCCATCCTGCAGTCTGGGTGACAGGCCAAAGCAAAGACAGATGCACCACCCTACAGTCTGATGTGAAGCACAGTTTTCTGGAAGTTGTGTTTGATTGCTCTGCTCTGTGCTTTGCAGGGGACTTGAGAGGATTTGCATGATGTATTTTTGCTAATAACATGGGTGGGTTGCAAGCAATGTAGCCATGGTGAGAATTAAGTAGAGGCTACCTGTAGGCCCCACTTGCCCAAGGACAGATGACTTCCTGGAATGCCGAGGGCTGTGGGTCTCAGGAATGAACAAGCCCCATGTGTTTGCTCCCTCAACAAGTTTGTTTGCACTGGGCTGGATGTGAGCTGGTGGCACACGGGCAGGAAGTACGTCAGGACATATGCTTGCCCCTGATTGGACTGATGGGAGATACCGTGGCCTCGTGGGTTTGCCTTTCTAAGCCTCTGCAAAATGTGACTCGTGGCCATTTTCTGGGAACCCAGAGATGGACTTGGCCAGAATCCATCATCCTGGGCAGTATTTAGTTAAAGCTTGCTTCAAATTGGCTTGAAAATTGTGGAATTGATCTTTCTCCAGCAATTTTCAGAATTAATGCTACTACCAACAGTGTAGAAATTCCAGACTGTAATGAAGTCTGGGAGATGAATTGCTACAATGGAGTAGTTATTCATACACACACACACACACACACACACACACACACACACACACACGCACGCACACGCATACACACACGTTTACTGATTACAGTGTGGCTGGTGGATTGAAATGGGTCTAAGAATTATTCCAGAGCTAAAGACAATATACCTGACCCACTGTCCCATATATTCACCCCCAGGACTGAAACATCTGGAGGCAGCTAGACAAAAGGAAGAGCCTATCTTGCTGACAGCCCCACAGGAAGACTAACTGCTTGCTGTTCCTTCCTTCCCAGCTTGCTTGCTTGTTCCCTTCCTGCTTTCTTTCTCTTCCCCACCCACCACATATTTCTTCTTCAGTGTTTCAGGGAAATAAAACAGTTGAGTAGAAGCAAGCTTAAGAAAAAAAGACATCTCTCCTTCTTTCTAGATCTCTAATTCTTAGGAAAGTCAGGCAATAAATAGCTCATACTTGAGGGACAGACTGCAGGAAGGAATGTATGCCTGTGGAAGATTTCGGTTTCAGCCCAGGCTAGAAGGACAAGATAGGGTGGTGAATGATGATAGAGAACAGTTTGGCTTCAAGGTGAATGGTGTGTACCACTCCGAAGTTTAGCTTTCATTGCCAACACCACCTAGACTCTCCCAGGTAAGGGTTTCAGTGAGGGATTTTCTATATTGGGTTGGCCTATAGGCTTGTCTGTGAGGAAGTTATGTTAGCTGAGGTGGAAGACCTACCTATGTGTGTGGCACCTTTTCATGGGCTGGGCCCTGAATGTTGTACAGTGGAGAAATCTGAGCACAATCGAACAAATGGGCATACACATTCATTTCTCTCTGCTCCTGACTGTGGATGGGATGTGCCCAACTATTTGAAGTCCTGCCACCTGGATTTCCTGCTATCAGAGACTAACCTAGAACTGTGAGCTAAAATGAACACCCTCCCCCCAAGATGGTTTTTGTCCGGGTATCTCATCACACCCACAGAAATCAAAGTAGAGCAGTCACAGAAAGGTTTGCTCTGGAGATTAGCAGGGGGCTGGGGCAGAATGGAGCACAGACTTGGAGCAGGAACAAAGAGAGGTTTTGTGTGTTTACTAGTAGTCAAAGATTAAGGGTAACGAGCAGTATTTGGCATCAAGACCCTAGCGAGCAGGTATGATGGAAGGCACTTCTGTGCCCCGCAACACAGAGTTGCTGCGTGGTGTCTGCTAACCCATTTTGTGACACTGAAGAATTTATCTTTCTCAGCAAAGCATTGCCTTGTTTATTCCTAAGTCAAAACATGAAACTTCTAGAAACAACAGATTCCCCCATGGAAGCACAGATATGCACAGGAGCACTGAGTCCAGGCAGTGTTCTGGAAGCGCTATTATTTTTTTGTCTCTCACCTCCTGCCCCCCTATGTTTTATGACTTATTTTAAATCCTACTTTATGTGTGTGTGTGGGGGGGGTGAATGTGGAGGTTAAAGGGTAATTTGTGAGAGTCAGTTCTCTCTTTCCACCAAGTGGGTCCCTGGGATCAAACTCAAATAGCCAGGCTTGCTGCCAGCTGCCTTAACCCACCAAGCCAGCTCACCAAGCTGGAGTTATATTTTAATGAGGCAATCTTAGGACTCTACTATGTACTTAACTCTGTTTCTATTGGGAAATTGATTAAAAGCTCAAACAGCTGATTTTATAAGTGGACTTTCAGAAGCAAACTCACTTATAAGCTGAGGACATTGTAGTGCCCAAATTTGTTAGAACGGCCAGAAAAACAAAACCAAAACCAAACCAATCAACCAACAACAACAAAACTCCCCACACATGAACATGTGTGGCTGAGTATTACTCAATGGATCATGTCTATACTTATTTGATGTTAAAAAAATTCCCAATGAATTGTCTTTTCTTGATTAATATTCGAATACCTTAAAGCTGGTTGTTAAGCAGTCAATAATACTTCTTCCTGAGGTGTTTGGATGGTTATCCTGAGGTAGATGGACAGTGTGTCTTTTAGGTTGATTATATCTCAGTGTGTCTCAAATAGCCTTTTATTGATTTGTATGTATGTGTGAACTTGTGTGTGGGTCCATGTGTGCACTGTGTACATGCATGTGGAGGCCAGAGGTCAGTGTCAAGTGTCATCTCTGGTTTATATTTTGAGCCACCTCCCCAGCTCTATGGTTTTGTTTTTGTTTTTTAATTTATTGGTGATTCTGTGACTTTTCTCTACAGAGCCATTTCCTTTCACAGACACAGACGGGATAAGGGGAGATGGCACAATCCTCTGTCCAGCATGCAGTTTTACAGCAGCACAAAATCCCTGACGTCAATACACGATTTTTCTTTGGTTCCTAGCAATACGCAGAGCTCTGCCATTACGGATACACCTCTCTGAGTGCATCACTGCCAACATAACTCGAAAACAGCTTATGTGGCATTGAATTATTCTGATAGCATTCTGATAGGATCTTGGAGGCGGCATACAAGGACCATAGCAGTGACTGTTGGGCAACAGGCTGCAGGCAGGGCTCTGTGTTTATCACTTTTCTCATGGTTATGGCAAAATACCGAACATGAGAAACTTAATGAAAGCAAGATTTATTTTGAATCACAGTTCAAGGGTGCAGTTCATCACAAAAAGGAAGGCATAGCAGTAGGCGCTCCAGGCAGTTGGTCACATTGTATCCATAGTCAGGAAGCAGATTATAATGAATGCCACTTCTCAGCAGAGTTCTTAAAGATGTTCATGTAGGTCTGCAGATGCTGGACTCAAAGTTCTGTTGGGAGGGGTTTTAGAGAAGCATCGCAATCACAGACCTAGAGCTTGATGCTATTCCAAATGCACTGTCATAAGACTCTATCTTGTGTACCTTTACAGAATGTGGAGAACAGCTCTGCCCATTGACAGCACTGCTGTCAAGGAGCTTGGTCTAAGAGGACCCGTTTATCTGAGCCCTAAGAATGAAGCTTGCTGCTAGTGGCCTGTATATTTCCGTAGGTGAGAGAATGAAGTGGTTGTTTTTTGATAAGCTGTCTGGTGATTTTTCTCAATTCCACCTCCCCACCCAAATCTTCCTAACGTTGAAATACCATAGGGAATACAGAGGAAGGGGGATGCGGTCCCCAGTCCAACAGATCCCAGTTTAAGTATGGGCTGGGACAGGACTGGCTGCCAGTGAAGGCCAGTGCTTTCTCATATGTCCTGAATCTGGATGCAGTGTTGAAAGGCAGAATGAAACCCCAGGGTGTGGCTGTGAGCTGTGTATTTGTGTGTCTGTGTGTTTCTGTGGATAGTGGGATGGGGGCGTGGGGAAGAACATGTAAACACAAGATGTGCTTCACAGTAGAGACACATGCCTGCCAAGAGATGGAACAACCAGTATGTCTCCTTCCTATTGCCAGACATCCCAGGTGGGCCAGTTGTTTGGTCTTGTAACTCTTTCAACATCAACCCAATCCTTCTGCAGCTTCGCTGAGTCTCTCGCCAAGTACACATTTGGCTTCTCCTGCAAGACATTTCCATCCAATGATGTGCTGGTGGTTGGCTAAGTGTGTGTGTGTGTGTGTGTGTGTGTGTGTGTGTGTGTGTGTGTGTGAAATCTTCATGTACAACATCTCACAATTTCCATTGTGTAAACTCCCACATTGTGGCCAATTTAGGCTAGAGACATTCCACCAAACAGATGGCAACAGTCCCAATTCTTTAACAGACTGCTCCCCTGAGCTTTGGCAGTTAGCTCTAGTCCTTCATCTCCCTATGTGGACAGAAACAAACAACCCCAAATGAGTAAAATATAGAAATGAGTCTAGTGTTTGTTGTAGGAAAATAAGATTTGTGTTTATAAATGATGGTATGTTGTTGAATTTATAGTAATAATTATTTAAAAGCCTTTCTAAAAGAGTAAAACATTTGCCTTTAAATCCTGCATATTTTACTGTTCTGGGAGGGACACTGAATAAGTAGTTGAAGAAATATAAACAATTCTTAAAAGCACTAGAAGAGAAAGGTGCCAGTCCTGGATAAAGCTGCCTGTAATCCCAGCACTTGGAAGGCTGAGGCAGAAGAACTGCAAATTCCAAGCCCACCTGGAATACAGTGTGCTCAAAGACAGCCCGAGACATAGCAAGACTTGTCGGAAAAACAAACAACAAAAAGCCCAATGCTTTACATAGACACAAAGGACTTTTATTCTGCTGTAAAGAATGAACTGATGACATTCACAGGCAAGTAGATAGAAATGGAGATTATTATATCAAATTAAATATGCCAGACTCAGAAAAATAAAAACTGCATGTTTTCTCTCACATGCAGAATCTAGATTTAATTTTATATACATAACATATAAAGAGACATGAAGATAAAATGGAGATCGTGAGAGGGGAGAGAGAGGTCTAAAGAGAGGCAGATGGGAAACGAGACTGGTAATGGGGTATATATGTCATGAAACAGAAGAGGGCACTGTCTGGGAGGAGGAAGGGACCAGTGAGAGGGGAAGAGTATGGATAGGGGAGGACAGAGGGGAGGAATAAGAAAATAATATGATATGTATGAAACAATACGATACGTATGAAAACGTCACAGTGAAGCTCATTTCTTTGTATGCTAACTGAATTTAGAAAGACGAAAATAGCAGAATGTGGCTGATGCCTGTACACCTAAGCTTACAGTCTGCACGGTGAGCACTTTGTTGGAGGCGACCTCGCTTGCTATTGTTATTTAGATGTCAGGCTTTCCCCAATTAGAGGATAAGTCTCCCGAGGATAAGACCCAGGTGTCAGGTTTTACCCCCATTTCTCACGGAGCCTTGCCCTCTAAGAATGTGAAGCAAGCCAATGAGAAGCAGATGTTGGATTCCCCGAGGCTCAGAGTCACTCGCTCTCCAGTTGGCAAGCCTATACTCCCTCACTCTATCTACTTTCATGAGGATGAATGTCTAGTAAAAACACAGAGAGCATAGGATGCGGCTCTCGTCGTGCACAGGTCTCTGTCTAACCATTGAATTTAAGGCTCCCCGGAGTCATGGCGGAAGAAGGAAGGGTGGCCTGGGACTCTGTAAGAAGCTGACCTCCTCAGGTGCAATGCCCTCCAAGCAGCCAGGGGACAGTGGCTGCAGAGGTGGAGAAAGGCAGCCTGAGCTCAGGGAGGGGAGGGGTGCTATAGAAAGCTGAGGGACAGAGGCCAGCAGAGAGAGGAAATGGGAAATCCACAGAGGGCCAGCAGCTGAAGGCACTATTCAGGGGCTGTGCGGAGGGGCAACCAGAGGCTCAGGCACACAATCCTACAGCTCTATGGAACAGGGACTTCACACTCATAGTGTGTCTTGCTCGCTGATGAGAGGAAGATAGCAGAGGTGTTGTTTGAATTCCATTCCATGAACGTGCACAGAGAATGTAGTGGAGTTTAAAACCAATGCACACCGAAAGGAGAGCTACGGACAGTGCCCGGTCCTTTCCTCAGAGGACAAGTGTACTTGGTGCTACATCCATGGTGGAACTGGGATGTAAACAAAGAGCACAGAAAAGCATCCCTTAGCTACTCAGAGGGCCCAAGATGTCCAGCAAGAGGGACCTTCGGAGCTGGGTTTAAAACCCAGGCCTGGAAAGCATGTTTGGGGCAAGTCAGGTGGTAGAACAGCCTCCCTCACTATTAGCATATTTCACTAGGAAAAAAAAATCAAATTCTATCACTTGAGAGGTTTCTCAGGTCTCGATGTTTGCAAACACAACAAACCAAACCAAAACAAAACAAAAAACAAACAAATATAAAAAGATCTGGAAGTGAGCACTCGGGGAGAGAGCTGATGCAGGGCAGTTCTCAGTCGAGATGTCCCACTACAGCAATTCCTGGGATCCTACTGATTTTATTCTTTGCTTTTCAATCATCCAGCCCTGTTTTCTCCACATGTCTTTTGTATCCAGGAAGCTCTACAGCCATTGCTTGATTTCAAATCATAATGTTCTTCAAGCAGAACAGATTCTTCAAGTTATGCTAATAAACTGGCCAGACAATGAAAAAGAAATTAAAGATATTGTTTACTACCTTCAACTCTCTACCATGTTTTTGAGAAAGTGTCTTTTTCTGCCTGTTATTTTTCTTTTATCCTGAATGGCAAATGGATGGAAGACCAAGTAGAAATTATTTCAAACTCAACAAAATAATTAACACACTGACCAAATACATACAATTTAAAATTTTCTTCAATGGAAAATATTTCTGAGTAACACCACTGCTTCAGTTGTGAGCATGGGACATCCTTATTGGAATATTTTAAAATATTCTTACAAAATAATATTTTTCATATGCAAAAATATTTTCATCAACTAAATCCTCATTGCTAAGGATGACTGTTTAGGATGCTATGGAAGAACCCTTCTAGCATCACTGCTCCTCATGTGTGGAAAGGAAGTCTCTCTGACAGGAAATTCCCTCTGGCTCCCAGAGTGCAGGAGGAACTTGAGGAGGACCTGGCTAATGTGGATTTAAAGGCCAGGTTCTGTTCAAAAAGGCTTCACATTTCCTGACCCAGGAAAGACACAACTAGATGTAATCTGTAAGTTCACTGGGTATGAACACACTGAGTGTCTGGTGGGTGGACGGATGTAGCAGCCAAACCATAAGCTGGTGAGTTCAATATGCAGTTAGGTCACATTTGGAAATATTTCTGTTTAAATTTAAGGCATTTGACTGATGACTTCAAATTATAGTAAGTAAAAGCATTTTGTCAGACTGACCACCTATCTGTGGCCCAGGCTTCCAAAGACTGATGTGCATTGGAAATGGAGTACCATACAGTCCGGGTTCTCCTGTCTGATCGTTTTCCTTTTTTATTTTTTTCTCTTTCTCTTTTCCTGAATTTTACCAACTGTGCAATTTACAAAAAGTTTCTAAGATCCGAACCCTGATTTTTTTCTAAGCTCCTTCCTCTTTACAGAACTCCAAAGAGAAACTCACCTCCATTTTCTAACTTCTCAGTTCATTTATAATAATAATAATAATAATAATAATAATAATAATAGTTCTCATCTATTGGACAAGCCTGTAAATCCATTCAACAGGCTTCCATATTCTTCCTGGAGTCACTCACTAACCAGCTTGTTTCCTGAAACTCAACATGCCTCTGTGAGCCAGTACCATTTCATAGCAGAGATGAACACTTTCCTGTGAGCTAGTTCCATTTCTGTACTGTACCAAGAGGGAAGCTGTCAGTATTTAGTCTTTCTGTCTCAAGTAGCATACCCACTTATGGGCATTCCCAAGTTGAGTATTTCATTTCCTTAACTTACCTTTAATGTTTCCAAAGTATTTTCTTTAAAATGCTGGTTTTATACAGCACTAGATATTTATACATATAAGTGGTTCTTTAGCAGTTATTCTATATGATCCAAACAGGAACAACCACAGCTTAAGCTGTTCCAATGAAATCCATAAAACACTTCCAAAGACCAGGACTGTAGCTCCAGTTCTATCCACATGAAAACATGGAATTCACCAGAACCTCCTTCCCAGGAAGTGCATTTTCTCCATGGCATCTTTTCTAATTTCGGTCTCTCTATGCCTTTGAAAGAAAACAGACTGAATTTGCTTTAGGCAACTTAAATCTACAAATAATAGTTATATTTTAGTCTGTATACATACCCCTTGCCCTTTTATAGTGTGTGTGTGTGTGTGTGTGTGTGTGTGTGATGTGTGTGAAATAGGAAGTGGGAAGAGATAATGTATAACACCTGCTATATTATGTATACAGTGTTTTTTTTTTTACAATATCTGCTCAATAAATTTAACTAAAATTAACAAATGCTTTTTTTTCCAAATATCAATGGTAGCCACATTATGTAGACACAAAGAAAAACAACGCGGAAGTCCCCAACTCCGTCTCCAGAGTGTTATAGTACCTAGAGAAAAATATCACGAAGAAAAATATCAGTTAGAGATTGCTCGCAAGTCTATGGGTTTTCTATTTGAAGTTTGTTGCTTTGTCTCTATAATGCTTAGAAAATTACACAGGAATTCAAAGGAACGTCCTATAATGGAGACTGTCATTGGCTACTTTTCCCCTCAGCGTGTTCTGTCTTAGTACTTTCTGTGACAATGTCCTGTGGCTGTCTGCCTCAGGTTCATTGGCTCTGGAACCTGGTAAGACTAGGGGTGTACAGAGAACAGAACATTGGGGAGCCATGCTTCCAAGGAGCAACCCTTACCAGTGAGAATCAGGACCCAAGGTATAAATACCCCACTATTTTGGCTGCCCAGAAGTGCAAGGCACAGAGGAGGTTCCAGGGAGCATCTTGAGAAACCGATGGCAGAAGATGACTGAAACTCCCTTCTCTGGCCATTGGCCACAAGTAACAAAACAGAGCATGCGTAGAAGTGCATGATACATAAATAAGCCACAGAGAGGTAACCTCCTCCCAGCCTGGAGCTTTGACCTCTCTCCAGCTCTGGCCTGTACCCAAGCCAGGAAGTATGTCTCTCCTTTAATAAACTACCTCACTTTCTGTTATTGTTCCCTTGTCTTTGTTCAAATCTTTGTTCCAAGACATCACAACCCGGGCATCTCAGCAGGTGTGCCCTATACTCAGGCCCATGGTCATAAGAGGAGAAACAACGGTTCTTTGGTTCTTGCGGTCTCCGGCATGCCTGACGCCACTTGTCTGAAGTAGGAACCCACACAGAACACACTCTACAGAAGCTTCCTTCCTCTCTGCTTCCCCCACTCTCTTTTCTTCCATCTGGAAGATCACTTTCCACAGAGACTACCGGCATCCAAAAATTCCTCGCTGGGTGTTCTTCTGGCTCTACAGCTCACATTGAAGGATTTCGTGCAGCTGGGAGCCACGATGATGGGTTGCTTGTCATTCTGCACTGTCAAGGCCCAGACTTCATTTGGTACCTGCAGTGCAATTCTTCTAAAGAAATATTGAAATAGCCCCTGGAGTCAGAACGCATCAATTCAAATCCCCGTTCTTCTTTGGACTGAGGTGACGGCCCGAAAGCCATGACTTAGCTTCCTCCTAAATCTGAGAAGAGTGATGTGGTCTCTGGCTCGCAGGGATGCGAGAGGATTAGCAGAAGCATAAGAGTGAGGCATCTTTTTTTATTTGATTAATTTTTTTCATAAAATATATTTTGTTCACGTTTTCTCCTCCCCAAATTCCTCTTAGCTTCTCCCCATCTCCCTACCCACCCAACTATATATTCTTTATCTTAAAAAAAAAAACCAAAAAACTCACAAAACAGAAATAGAACAAACAAAAGGCCAATAAGATAAGGAAAAACAAAACAAATAGTTCACACAAAAAAGGAGTTAGTTTTCAATTGATGATATTCTTTCACATTTTTAGGCTACCACCATTGTTATGTAGCATATTTAGAACATAAAGTTCAGAAATAATTGGATGAAGCATCTTGTGTGATACTGAGCACAAAGATAACAAACAATAAGCTTCAATTGCTAATTTTAACGTCTACATATTTGGAACATCCTGGAGGTTTTCATGTTAACTTTGTAGAACACTTTAGAATACCCTGACTTCAATACTGAGAAATTCAACCTTAGCTTGGCACCTCCAACATACATTTTTGGAGGTCTGGATTGACACCAGGGGCTGAACTCCCCTACAGCTTGTCTGTCCATGGAGGACAGCTAACTGGTGGCTCCCTGTGGGATCCACACCCATAGTCTTGGGCAGTTGCTCAAAGGTCCGCAGTGGAGTACTGTGGAGATTTCCAAATTAGTAGAATACTTCTGTGAGCAAGCTACATATACTAAATATTTGGGAAATTAATTAGTCATAGGTACTCTCAGGACTCAAAATATTTTATATTACTGTGGAGATTATAAAATATGCTTAAGGAAATATTAGAGATTATTTACTGCAGATTAATGTTTTCCACAGAGACATTAATTGGCTAGAGGTTTTTCATGGAAAAAGAGATTCCATTTCTTTTTCACTCAGTAGTATGAACTTTTGGTCCCTTTTTTTTTAGTTATTATTTCTGGGTGGGTACAGAGCTCATGATTTATGTGAGAAGCTATTGGAATTTCACAGAAGAAACTGTTGGAAAATATTTCAGTCCCCAAAACTGTTGCAACAACATTCCTTAAAAAGGATTTCAGTGAAGTGGGGAGATTTTTCTTGTTCCCACTAGATAGCTTAATGAAATCTCCATCAGCTCCAGGGAAATTATAGACACCACAATCTCCTGGGTCCTCCATGTTTAGTTTGGCCAACATGGACCACGTTATTTCATCAAGTCTTTCCTCAATTTCTAGTTCATGCTATCCAAACACCTCCTTTCTTCTCTAACCTCATGTTGATCCTTCAGATTCTCCTGAATGCCCATTTTCAGTGCATTGTGTGAATTCACGTATCTTCGCCTTCGCTCCCTTCCCAGCAGATGATAAAAGGATCCAAGAGCCTCAGTAGGAAAACAGAAAAGGAGGGACTGGGGAGGTGGGTGAGTCAGGAAAGTGCTTGCCCCACAAGCATGAGGACCAGATTCAATCTCTAGAACCCACCCCAAAAGCCAGGCATGGTGGAGCTCTTATAAGCCCAGTGCTGGGGAGTGGAGACAGGGAGATTCCTGGGGTTCCTTGGCCAGCTAGCTTTGCCTATTTGATGAATTGGAGGCCAATGAAAGAGCTTGTTTCAAAAATGGTGGGTAGAACTTGAGGAGCAGCAACCAAGGTTGATCTCTGGCTTCCATGTACCGCTCATACTTGTGCACATGCACACACATACACACGTGCATATGTATGGGTATGTGCCCCAGCACACCTATGTGACCCATACCCCCACACACTGGTATACAACACGCCAAGAATTACAGAAAACACAAAGGATGAACAATATGGTTATATTATTTTTCCATGGTCGAATCATAAGAGGAATATGAGACATTGTAAGGCAGTCTCAAGTTGTAAGGAAGTAAAACACATGCACTTCAATCATTGAAAAGTCAACAAAACCTTGATCAGTACCTCTTCCCCTCTTGGCATGTGACAGCAGTCAGTAATGTGAAGTTCTAAGAAGAACATGGCAACAAGCTCCGGGTGTACCGTAACCAGGCAGGAGACCTTTCTGTTACATTTGTTTGTTTGTTTGTTTGTTTTTCTGTCGTGTCTAGATGGACTCCTACAATCAGCTTCTTATGACCAGGTATCTCTCATCTGCTCCCTTGTGAGTCAAACGAGTTGAGTTCAAACCCAAGGTCTGGCATTTACTACTCATGTGGCCGGCCGTAGCCCTAGGCAGACCCCTTAAAACTTCAAAGCATCTATATACATCTATCGAAAACAGGGTTGTAGATGTAACCTACCGCCTTATTAAATAAGAAACACAGAGCCAATGTAAAGGTGAAAGCCCAAGAGGTCAGAGCCAGAAGCTTACCCGCTTTCCGCTAGCTAGCTTCTTCCGCCAAGAGAGCTCTCCGAAAAAGGAGTTACTTCCTGTGCGTCTGATTTATAAAGAGTTCTGGTTCTTCCTACTCATTGGTTATAAACTAACTACGTGGCTGTCTCGTCACTGCCTCTCTGTCCAGACCTCCCACGTTTTCTATGGTTGGTATTGAGATCAAGGGCGTGTGTCTCCAATGCTGGCTGTATCCTTGAACACACAGAGATCCACCTAGCTCTGCTTACCAAGTGCTGGGATTAAAGGCGTGCACCACCACCGCCCTGGCTTTCGCTATGGCTTGCTAATAGCTCTGACCCCTAAGCAACTTTATTTATTAACATACAAATAAAATCACATTTCAGTACAAATAGAATACCACTATATTTCCCCTTTCTAATTTAATAAAAAGAAAAAAAAAGGAAAGTTGTAACTAATATAAGAAAAACTATATACAAAAGTACAATAACTATATACAATATATACAAGTGATGAAAACCTAAACAATGTCTAGTCCATTTGTATTTGACAAATTCAGAGAAAATAATTCCATTATTTATCCTATTTTGGTAAGTCCAAAATGTACCTAATTCCTTTCTATCCTAACTAATCTTTAACTATAATTAATTAATCTTTAGCTATGACTAATTAAACTTTGACTATAACTAATCTTCAACTCCCTCAGAGACCCAAGAAGGAAATAATATTACCTAACAAAAATAAAAACAGGAAGTGCATGTAAGCAGCTTCCAAAAAAATTGTGAGTTGACAGAAACAGCCAGCCACCTGGACAGTCACCTGAGGTTTCTCCGAAGTGTTGGGGCATCATCTTCAGCCTATAGGCTTAGCGTATCTGACAGACTCATTTGTGAAGTAGGATGTACACAAGTTCAACAGTTCAACCTCACCTTGGGTGAGAGCAGTCCATGTACCAGAAATACCTGAATTCCACTAGTGTCATGTCCTGATTCAGGATTTTAAACTCTGGAAATTGTTGATGGTTTTTTAATTCAGCTGTCCATTCTTCTTGACTGTGTATGTATGGCTTCATCTCAGCATCCCGTTCTTCTCCACATCCCTCTATTAAATGACAGTCTGCTATTGAGAGGCGTGAGCTTAGTTACTCTTCAAGAATAACTGTTTCAGCTGCTGTTCCATTGCACATCAGAAGCCATCGGCCCACTGCCTGTTCAGCTGCCTTCGAAGGAAAGGGCACTGTACCTTTTCCGGATTGCAAAGGCCACTTCAGG
>CABHPP010087379.1:0-10033 GCA_902168425.1 Peromyscus attwateri | reverse complement strand
CACCTCTTTGGGAATGTGGGCATCGTATTCTTAAAATTGCTTCCTGCTGGGTACGGGCGAAGGTATCTTTATCCTGAAAAAAAAATTTAGGTTAATTGTCAAATTCTAGGAAAGGTAACTATATCCTTCGTTATCCAGTCTGTGAATAATGCCAAAGTTCAGGGTTTATCTCAAGTTCTTATTCAAGTAGTCTTTGAGACTGAATCATCTCAGCTAGCCCTCTGAAAATTGCTCTGAGCACTTTGTAGTCCAAAGCTGATCTGTAGATGATGTTTGTCAGCTTAGTGATATTATTATTGTCCACGTGGAATTGTTGTTGTTGTGGGGCCCCATCTTCTTCCTGGAGACTTCAGTTGATGTTAGGCCTGGCCGTGATTTCCTGCAGAAAACTGACAAGAGACTCAAACACAAAGACATATATATATGCAGCTAATTGAAGCCTTTTTTCTAGAATTAGTTAGTACTCTATATGACCATATATATCTTAACAAAGTTTAAAATGTATATATATATAAATCTTAAAAATTTTGATATAAAATTCATACTTTAAGAAAAGTTTAAAGAATCAGAATAGAATCAAAGAGTTGAGATTAGTAATAGAATAGTCCCTTAATTAATTTGGTTTTTCTCCTGTCCCACATCAGAAGAATGCTCTTTTCTTCTGGCATGATACAGGGAGTTTGCATTTTCCTTTTAACAACATTCTTGAGTTTAAAGAAGGAGAGAGCCATTCTTCAACTCCAAAGTCAGCTTTAAATTTTAATTGAACTGGGACTACAAGAAGACCAATAGTGTTAAATGTCTTTAGAGAAGAGCAGAAACAAACATTTAGGAAGACTTATAAAATTTTATAGATGATATACCAATAGGCCATTTTACTCTGTTTCCTGGGATAGATGATTTGTCCTTTTTCTTTAGTTGTCTCATTTGTCCAGTGTTCTTCAGATTCCTTAACCTTCATTCTCCTAAAAGACAAAAACAAAAACCTTTCCCCAAGACTAATTTTTAGAATGTTCCTTTTTGGCAAGTTATTATCTGATAAAATGAAAATGCATGTGTTAATGGTCTACATTAGTTTAAATAGGATGCTCATGCTGGTTGATGAACTATCACCTCCTCTAATTAACAGGTCTCTCTTGTTCAAATCGAACCTTTATCAATTTTGATGGTACCTACATCTTATCCTCTCCTGTAGAAACAAAAGCAAAACCTCGTCCCCAACATAATACATATCCTGGTTTCCATTCTGAGGTCAGCACATCCTTAAAGTATATAGCTGATTTAATTCTGTAGTTTTTTCTATTATCCAATGTCTCTCTGCAGCAGTTGTTCCTTTCTCATTGGCATTGAGAATTGAGAAAATTCAAAGTTAATAGAGCATTATGCAGTCTATTTCTGGAGGTTTTTGTTACCCCTTTCTGTTTATTTAGCATATCCTTTAGAGTTCTGTTTGATCTTTCTTTAAGTGCTTGACCTGTAGGATTATGTGGTATACCTGTAATATGCTTTATATTGTAATAAGCAAAAAAAAGGTTTTATTTTAACAGAGACATATGATGGAGCATTGTCAGTTTTGATTTGTGCAGGTATACCCATGATGGCCATAACTTCTAGCAAATGAGTGATTACAGAATCAGCCTTTTCAGAAGTCAAAGCAGTTGCCCATTGAAATCCTGAATAAGTATCAATGGTATGGTGTACATATTTCAATTTTCCAAATTCTGCAAAGTGAAACACGTCCATCTGCCAGATTTCATTCCTCTGAGTACCCTTTGGGTTACATCCTGTTGTTAATGGCGTTTGTTGCAGAAGGATTTCTTTGGCTTGTTGCCAGGTATGGAAAAATCCTTTTTTAAACCTTTGCTATTGACATGATGTTTTTTATGAAATTCTGAGGCCTCCAGCACATTTCCTATCAATAATTTATCAATATGATCATTGCCTTGTGCTAGAGGGTCTGGCAGACCAGTATGGGATCGGATATGAGTTATATATAAAGGATGACTCCTTTTCCTGATTGTATCTTGTAATTGAATAAATAGTGAAGTTAATTCTGAAGCATCAGTGATAAATTCTGCAGTCTGAATATGTAATACCACCCTTTCAGCATACTGAGAGTCAGTTACTATGTTGAGAGGTTCTAAAAAATCCATTAATACCAACAGAATAGCATACAATTCTGATTTTTGAACTGAATTATAAGGACTTTGAACCACTGTACTTAAATTTTCTGATTTGTAACTTGCCTTTCCTTGTTTGTTGGCATCTGTATAAAATGTACGAACTCCAGATATGTGTTTTTCCCGTACAATTTGAGGCAATATCCAATCAGCTCTCTTTATAAGATCAATTCTATCGCTTTTGGGATATTTGCTGTTAATTTCTTCCAAAAAATTACTGCAAGCTCTTTGCCAAGGTTCACTTTCTGTCCATAATTTTTCAATATCCTCGTTAGTTAAAGGTATGACAACTTCTGCTGGGTCTATTCCTGCTAATTGACAAACTCTCAATTTTCCTTTCCAAGTCAAGTCAGAGATTTTTTCCACATAAGCTTTAATTTTTTATTTGGTTTATTTGGTAAAAATATCCATTCCAACATAATATCTTCCCTCTGCATTAATATTCCTGTAGGAGAATGCCTAGAAGGTAAATAACCAAAATGCAATCCAGCTTTGGATCAATATGATCCACATGTCATTCATGTACCTTCTTTTCTACAAGGCCAATTCCTTCTCAGCTTCAGGTGATAAATCTCTTGGACTATTTAAGTCCTTGTCACCCTCTAAGGTTTTGAACAAATTATTCAGTTCATCATTTTTACCCCAACAATAGTTCATAGATGAGAAATGTCTCCAAATAATCTTTGAAAGTCATTAAGTGTCTGTAGTCAATCTCTCCTTTTGCAACTTTTGGGGTCTAATTTTTTGTAGCGCTATTTTATATCCTAAATAATTAAGAGAATCTCCTCTTTGTATCTTTTCAGGAGCAATTTGTAATCCCCAGCAAGGCAAAATTTTCTTTACTTCTTCAAACATTCTTTCTAAAGTATCTGCATTTGAGTCAGCTAGTAAAATATCATTCATATAATGATAAATTATAGATTTAGGAAATTTTTTATGTAACACTTCCAATGGCTGTTGTACAAAATGTTGGCACAGAGTTGGTCTATTCAACATTCCCTGTGGTAGGACCCTCCATTGAAATCTTTTAACCGGTTGAGAATTATTATAAGTAGGCACTGTGAAAGCAAATCTTTCTCTGTCTTTTTCTTGTAAGGGTATTGAAAAGAAACAGTCTTTTAAATCAATAACTATGAGAGGCCATCCTTTTGGTTACAGAGTAGGTAAAGGAATTCCAGATTGTAGAGAGCCCATTGGCTGAATTACTTTGTTAATTGCTCTAAGGTCTATTACCATTCTCCATTTACCAGATTTCTTTTTAATAACAAATACAGGAGAATTCCAAGGGCTGGTTGATTCTTCAATATGGTGAGCATTTAACTGCTCTTCTACCAGCTCTTCTAAAGCCTGGAGTTTCTCTGTTGTTAAAGGCCATTGCTGAACCTATACAGGCTTGTCTGTTAACCATTTTAAAGGCAGAGCTGTTGGTGTCTTTGGAAGATCATCAGTTGTTGTGCCCTGTTCTTGTATAATATGAATGGCTGGTGACCACTCATTAGAATAATATCTTCTAATATTTCTCTCAGAAACATGTGCTAGTTTATGATTTGTTTCTGAGATTGGAGGGATGTTAATCTGAGTATTCCATTGTTGTAACAGGTCTCAACCCCACAGTTTCATAGCTATGTTAGCCACATATGGTTTTAATTTTCCTCTCTGTCCTTCTGGACCTATATATTCGAGCCATCTTGCACTCTGTTTCACTTGAGATAATGTTCCAATCCCTAACAGTTGAACGTTACCTCCTGAAGAGGCCAAGTTGGATGCCAAAATTCTGGTGCAATTATGGTAATGTCAGCCCCTGTGTCTACCAGACCAGACAACAAAACACCATATATTTTTATTGTTAATTTTGGTCTTTGTTCATTTATAGAAATTTGCCAAAAATTTTTCTCTATGTTTTTTCCTGAATTTTCTATTCTCTCTGTTTCATCATCCCAACCAGCATGATTTATTCCAATAGGCATTTGGTTATTTAATTGCTCAGAGTAGGGGTTTCCTCTACAACTGCAGGAAAGGTTTGAACTGGATTTGTTGTGGGGGCCGGCCTGAGGCCCCTCTGGGATTTTCCCGAAGACCGAGGCAAAGGATTACCTTGCCTGTCCCTTGTTGATCTACATTTGTTGGTCCAGTGTTTTCCCTTAGGAGACCTTTCCCATACTCCAGAAGGAAGAGGCATTCTGTTGCCATTGTTCCTTGAAGAAACATTGTTTCTAGGAATGACCTGTTTACAGTCCCTTTTCAAATGTTCTTGCTTTCCACATCCAAAACATCTAACATTCCTCAAACCTTTTGAAATTGCTTCTCCTACCCATATATCATCTTGGTCAGGAGCTTCAACATTAACCGTGTCTCTAATCCAATCTTCCAAGGGTGCAGATTTTGCCTTTAATGGCCTGATTAGTCTCTTGCATGCTGCATTTGCATTCTCAAAATCCAAGGATTCAATTATTATCTGACTAGCTTCTGAATCCAGGACCATTCTCTTTACTGCTGAAGCCAGTCTTTGTAAAAAAATCCGTGAAAGGGTCTTTTGGGCCCTGTATAACCTTTGTAAATGACTCAGTTTTCTTTCCTGATTCCTCAACTCTGTCCCATGCATTCAAGGCTGCCATTTGACATAGAATTAAGGTTTGGATATCATATAAACATTGTGTTTGTACTGAAGCATATTGACCTTCTCCAATAAGCTGATCCTGGAAGACTTGTATTCCTTTATCCCTCCATTGTTTTTCTATATTTTTAGCCTCCTCCTTGAACCACATTTGCCACTGGAGCTGTTGTTCGCATTCCAGAACAGCATGTGCCAGCTCCCACCAGTCCTGTGGTATAATCCTATTATAAGTTGACCAGGTGTTAACATTTGCTTTACATATGGGGAATGCATGCCATAAGATACTATTGCCTCCTTAAACCTTTGTAAATCTAACATTTCAATTGGAGCCCAAATACTTTGTGTATTTACTTGGTCAGGTAACTGCTGTATGGTTACCAGATAAATTAAGGGTGACTGTGTGAAAACAGGCTTTCTTTCTGTAACCTTATGATCCAATCTTGAAACAACTTCACTGTTAATTTCTTGTGTCTGAATTTGAATTTCTTTATAATTCATTTTAACAGGTTTAACAGGTTTTTCTAAAACTTTTATCTTGGCACTTAAGTTGACTATCTTTTTAAATAGTAAAATGAGGATAAGAAAAGTAATAAAGTGCATAATTCAATCAACATTAATCTTCTCATTTAGTTGTTCCATTGTCAGACTGCCTAAAATTTCTCACAAAGACCAATGTACACATAAAACCCATTTTTTTAATGTGGAAAAAATTTCTCATTTAAATAGTTTCTTTTAAAATATCTGATATCTTAATTGACTTACCAAGTCTGAGTAGAACAGTAGAAATCTGAGGGAATTTCAAAACAGCTACCTAGTGTCCAAGGTATGAATCCAAAGAGAGAGAGAGAGAGAGAGAGAGAGAGAGAGAGAGAGAGAGAGAGAGAGAGCAAACAAGCAAGAGAGTGTAGCCACAAGTTCTGGCTAAATGCTTAAATCAGCCACGTGTTCCTGCTTGAGCTCAGTCGTGCCTGGTCTCTGGCTTCCTTAAGCTCCGACCACGTGCATTGGAGTTTCAGCTGAGGGCAGCCTATTTGCAGTTGCGTGTAGCTACTGCAATTAGCAGTAGCTCCAGCAGGTCTGAGTCCTAAGCCGAGCTAGGGAGGCAGGCCCTAGGGAGCCAGTCCCACCCAGGCGGGATACCAGACTCATCACTAAGCCAAGTGGTTTTTAATGAATTCTTGCTACGTTGGGCACCAAATGTAGAAGTAACTGTCTTATTAAATAAGAAACACAGAGCCAATGCAGAGATGAAAGATCAAGAGGTCAGACTAAGAGCCTTACCTGTCACTGCTGCAGCTATCCTCTTCAGCCAAGAGGCCTACTTCCTGTGTAAATCATAGGAATAAACACACACATCTATTTATGTGAGAACAATTGCAGAAAAAAGAAGCTATGAATTTGGAAGTGAGCACAAAGGGCATATGGGATTGTTTAGATGGGAAAAAAAGGAAGGGGAAGTGAAGTAAGTCTATGATAATCTTAAAACATTGTCAGAGAGAATCTTGCACTCTGATATGGGCACAAAAATAGTCTTAAAGTGCAATATAATCAAGTAGAAGAGCCAAATACAAGGACTCATTACTATGGCCATGTGGACCTTAGCAAAAGGCAAAGCACCTACACTGGAGAAAAGACAGCATCTTCAAGGAATCCTGCTGAGAAAACTAGGTATGTACTTGCAGTACAATGAAACTGGACTCACATTATTACTTTTCACAAATAGTAGATACACATGGATCAAAGACCTCAATCTGTATCCTGAAATACTAGAAACCCTAGAAGACAAAATAGGCAGTATCTTACAAGGAACAGGTGTAAGACAGTATTTTCCAGGTAGGATTCCATTTGCTAAGGAATAGAGGCCAAGAACTGACAACTGCAACCTCATGAAACTAAAAATCTTCCATACTGCCATGGAAGTAATGAATGGTGTAAATAGATATCAATAGATTGGGAGAGATTAATGTGATATATCTATCACATTCTTTCTTCTGTCAGTATTGATCCTGACCATTGTGTCAAGAAAGAGTGTGACAGAGTTCTTGAGAAAACAGTAGTTAGTAAACAGTTGTTCCATTTGTTTTGAAAAGGTCAACAAACACAAAAGCATATCATCAATTTGAAATAAGAGTGTGAAGGGAATTCTTCACTTACTTTAACTCACTGGTAACAGGAAAGAAGACTACATGAAGATTAAAAGTGAATTAACCCTCTGCTAAGATTTTTTCCAATGGTCAGCCATTTTGCTTAGAAATGTTCTTGAATGAATCATGTGAGTTATGCTTTTCTAAATTTGAAGAGAAGCATGAATTTGGAAGTGAGTGATGATCCAAACTCTTAGTCACAAACTCTAACCATTTCTTCAGATTTTTTCATGTGAACAATTATAAATACAATTTATGTTTTAATAATGTCCAATTTAGTAGGTTAAAATAATGTAATAGATTATGTAGTTTGTTTTCATTATTAACTACATAATTTCAAAATATCAAGAATCCAAACATTATAGGAATCATAATTACATACAATACAGATTGTGTTATATTTTAGTAGTTTTAGAAAAGTTATTTGTACTAGTCCTATTAAAATCTCTATGGTGTGGTTAACTTCCCTAATCCTAGAGAATGGTCAGTGGGGGCAGGAGTATATTATTTCAAGGTCTAACAGTGTAGGAGGAACTGAGTTCCTTGTCCTCATGAAAAGTAATAAGGAACCTGGGATGTTAACCACACAGAGTTGTTCCTTCCAAGATAGTAATGTATTACCTGTCATCATCCCAGAAGGCTTAGGTGACCTTTGTACTATCATTGTGACAGAGACCAGACCAGAACCTCATTACAACTTATTGTGGTCTTGTTTGTCTCAATCAGATTATACAACCTATCTTGATGGAAGGTGTCGCCGCATGTAGTCAATCTATAGCACCCATCTTTATGACAGGTGTCACATGTAGTCAGTGTGTAGAACCAATCTTTATGGAAGGTGTCACATACACTTTATAAAGAGTTTTGATGTATCCATGGTTGATCTTTAGTTTTGATCTTCATGCTTTATTATGTACATGGCATTGAGTTAATAAACATCAGGCAAGTTTTCACCAAATTGTGTGGTGCTTAAATATAGCTATAATAATCTACTTGGGGCCAGACTAACAAAGTTTGCTTAGTCCTTTTTACCCAAACTGCTTTGTTTCCTCTGGTGGATTATTACCCTGCTGACCACAGTGGTTGCAGAGATGCACACAAAACCCTGTTACACATGGAGAGTCTGTCTCCAAATTTTTATCATTTGCATTTCATGGGAGATACCTCATTCAAGAATATGTTTTCATGGTAAGCCTATAGATTCAAGTTCATTGCCCTCTCCCATATGATGTGCTGGATGTGGACCATATAATTGTGAATCTTGCCCTGGGGAAATGAAAACAGGAGAATTAACAAAGGACGATGAACTTTGCTCTCCATATGCATGGCATTTAAGCACAATATTGATGAGGATTAAAAAACTGTGTAGGGCTTGGGAAAAAGAAGAGACAACATAGTCAGTTCAGTTTGCTTGTCTAAAACTCAATGTCTGTGGTAAATTTAAATTCCACTTGTTATGTTTTATTTAAACGTAAAGAAAAAACTTCCTTATTGGAACATTTTATGTATGCATTTCTACCTGAAAATACTGCCAAATTTCCATGCTATTTAAACCTCCCTAGGAAGTGTGGATTAACAGATTACCATTTAGAACACGGTGAAAATTTCCTATCTGCAATCAGGAAATATAAATCCAATGGATAGTTGTTAGTTACCAACTATTGAAAATGTCACTATTGCATCATTGAGGGTATCTTGACAATCCTTGACTAGCACCAATGGATAAACTACAGCAAATCTCCTGCACCACTGTCTCAAGGAACACAGAAAAAGAGGGGTGCAGAAAGTTTCTTAGAGCTAGAAAATAAGGTTGATGGCTGTGAATCAGTGCTTCCTAGAAATACCTGCGTAATAAACACTAGGACAATGATAATATTGATGGACATGATAACATGGAAAAATAGAAAAGTATCCCACCCTAGCTGTAACCTACAGGTAACTAAAGGTGGCTAGGAGAATGAGAATCAGTCTCTCCCAGGGATGACCCTAGAAAAGTTGTCCAATGCAGAAGCCAAAGTCAAAGGCGTTGCTTGATGTTGGAGACTCTCAGGGGATTTGTCACTCAAGTGCAATGAAAGTATATTAACTTTCTTGACTTGTCATTGTTGATTTGTCTTGGCTGTGTTTAAACCAAGACAAATCGGGCTGTTTCTCAACCATTGCCAGCAGTCTATTGTGGGGGTATCCTTGTGGATTTCTGTGGGCCTCTCTAGCACTTTGATTCTTCCTATTCTCATGTGGTCTTCATTTACCATGAACATTCCTTCTGACAGAGGACTGATATCCAGAATATATAAGGAATAGAAGAAATTAGACATCAAAATGCCCAACAGTCCAATTAAGAAATGGGCTACAGAGATTAACAGAGAATTCTCAACAGAGGAAACACAAATGGCTGAAAGACATTTAAGGAATTGCTCAACATCCCTAATTATCAGGGAAATGCAAATCAAAATGACTCTGAGATACCACCTTACACCTGTCAGAATGGCTAAGATCAAAAACACTGAAGACACCTTGTGCTGGAGAGGATGTGGAGCTAGGGGAACTCTCCTCCACTGCTGGTGGGAATGCAAGCTTGTACAGCCACTTTGGAAATTAATATGGCGCTTTCTTAGAAAATTGGTAATCAACCTCCCTCAAGACCCAGCTATACCACTCTTGGGCATATACCCAAGGAATGCTCAATCATAACACAAGGACACATACACAACTATGTTCATAGCAGCATTATTTGTAATAGCCAGAACCTAGAAACAACCTAGATGCCTTTCAACTGAAGAATGGATAAAGAAAATATTGTACATGTACACAATGGAGTACTACTCAGCAGAGAAAAACGATGACATCATGAGGTTTGCAGGCAAATGGATGGATCTAGAAAAAATCATCCTGAGTGAGGTAACCCAGACTCAGAAAGACAAACATGGTGTGTACTCACTCATAGGAGGATACTAGATGTAAAACAAAGATGACTAGACTGCTACTCACAACTCCAGGGAGGCTACCTAGAAAACAGGACCCTAAGAAAGACACAGGGATCGCCCAGTGACAGAGAAATGGAAGAGATCTACTTGAGCAAACTGGAGGTGGGG
>CABHPP010087365.1:0-20273 GCA_902168425.1 Peromyscus attwateri | reverse complement strand
TCTCTCTCTCTCTCTCTCTCTCTCTCTCTCTCTCTCTCTCTCTCTCTCTCTCTCTGCAACCAAAAGAGCAACCCTAAATTAACCACACAAAATATTACATAGAGATACTTGAAGATTGATTTTGATACATTTAGGTGATAAAACATGAGATTTTTAAGAGTTCAGATAATCTGTTTGCTGAAATGGCTGAACACAAGTAGGATGTGTGATTCCACGAAGGTTCTAAACAGGTGAGCAAGTAAATGAGATATAGAGGAGCCTGTGGTAATAAAATTCTGATTAGGGAGTGTGGCAGAAGTGAGCAGTGTATAAAGGAGAATGTCAACTAAGATGCAGAGATATGAGTGGGTAGTCCAAGTTTTTTGTCTTTTTAATAATCTGTAAGTAGTTACAAGTGGTGCAGAGGCAAGAAGTGCTGAATGGATGTAAATAAATGAAGTTCTGAAGCAGATCATGGATTTTGCCATTGAAGAAAACTGGGTTTTACTTTTAAAGGAACTTTCTGGAGTAGGAAAACTACATCATAACATGCTAACATTTAAAATGTATTCAAGAAATGAGATTAAATGGAGGTGCCAGCCTAGAAAGGCAGGTAGATAATGCAGAGTGCAATAAAGAAGAGAGCGATTAGGAACAGGCCTATGAACAGAGGAAAAAATGGTAACAATAATATGCAGCTCTACTATTGGAAGTCCTTCACACTTAACTTTTCTCAGTGTTCTATCTTAAAATCAATGAGGATCAAATATGACTATAAAATTTTACTTTATTTTGATTTTTCATCAAGGACAAATAATGACAGACTCATATTCAATGCCCTGACAAAATAAACTTAGACGGGTTTATATTGGCTCACAGTTGAGAAGTTACAGTCTATCATGGCAGGGAAGTCCTAGCCACAGAAGCTTGTCATATTGCAGTCACAGTCACAGCTAGTGCCCGGCTCAATTTCTCCTCTTTATACAGTTCAGAATCCCAAGCCAGGAAAAGATGCCTCAATTGACCTAATCAAACGATTCCTTCTGAGGAATGCCAAGAGGGCTGTCTCTAGGTAATTCTAGATTTCATCAAGTTAAGATTAACCATGGCAATAGGCGTGTACAGATTCACATTCATAGGTGCTCCTGTGGAGGCCACAGGTAATCCTCCCCTCCTAGGGTGTCATTGTGAATTGTCATTCCTCAGGTTCTGCTTACCTGATTGTTTTGTTTACTTAAGACAGATTCAGCTGGGCATAGTGGCACATGCCTTTAATCCCAGCACTTGGGAGGCAGAAGAAGCAGATATCTGTGAGTTCAAGGCCAACGTGTCCTGTGAGTTCCAGGGCAGCCAGAGCTACATAATTTTGGGGGAGTGGGGGGTGATGGGGCAGATTCTTTCATGGGCCTATGGTCTACCAAGTATGCTAAACGGGCTATCCAATGAGCTCTAGGTATCTACCTGTCCCTGCTGCTTCAGTCAGTGATGGAATACCAACACATACCACTACAGTTGCCTTTTTAAATGTGGGCTCTACAAGTTGAACACAGATTCTCATGCTAGTTAGACCAAAATATTTACTAACTAAGCTCTCTCCCTGGCCCCTGAGTATTGCGTCTTTTGTGTTATTCATCTTGAAAGGCTTGTAATTATATGTGTCTCAAAATTTATAAAATACAGTGGTACTATTTTTGTAATTAAAAATATAAAAAGCCTTTCACTTATCACTGAACACATCTCACACATCTCTTTAATTGTGGTAGATAACCCTTGTTTAAGAAAAAATATAATGATAATGAAAAATATGATTTCAAAAACAAATTTGAAAATTGAGGTTTTATTTTACTTAGTAAGTATAATGGGTAGAAAGTTCATTGAAACCAGGTCGATGAGTTCTTCTTTATCTTTAAAGAGAATATATAGAGTGCATTGTAAGTAGTGTGTGTGCCAGGTGCAGCTTACCTCTACTCTGGATTGGCCAATTTTGTCAACAGATCAGGAGATATTAGACAGCTTTCATAGTTCTTGCTTGACTCCTGGTCCAAACCAATGAATCTGAATGTGGTGGTATTGTGTTCCCCCAAAAATTGTGCACTCTAATAAACTTATCTGGGGTCACAGAACAGAACAGCCACAATATTAAACATAGAGGTTAGGCAGTGGTAGCACACGCCTTTAATCCTAGCATTCCAGAGGCAGAGATCCACCTGGATATCTGTGAGTTCAAGGCCACACTGGAAACAGCCAAGCATGATGACTCATGCCTTTTATCCCAGGAAATAATGGCAGGAGGCAGAAAGGTATTTAAGGCATGAGGACGAGGAACTATGGCTTGGTTAAACTTTTAGGCTTTTAAGCAGCACAGTTCAGCAGAGAGGCTTCCAGTCTGAGGAAACAGGATCAGCTGAGGAATTGGCGAGGTGAGGTCACTGTGGCCCGTTCTGCTTCTCTGATCTTCCAGCATTCACTCCAATATCTGGTTCCAGGTTCATTTTTATTAATAAGAACTTATAAGATTCCGTGCTACATCTGAATAAATTCATTGCTATCTCCCATAATTCTTTATATATCCAAAAAACACTTCCATCACTATTATGAATGATAGAGGCAGAAAAATGATAGTTTGAACTTGGCAAAATCATGAAAACTAGAGGTAGGTAAGATCCAAGCCATGGAAGAGCAGTAGGCTCTCCCCAACTCTCACCAAAAGAATTTACCAAACAAGTGGTTGGAATCAGGAGGTTACACAAAGATATCACAGAATTTAAACATTGTTGCCTGGAAGAATTCAACCATTAACTGATGAGATCTCCAGATCTCACACTGAAAGTAAATATCCAAACACAGTGTACTAACAGATGTTTTTGAAGTCTAATTGCATATCTCTATATGTAATCATATCCCTCATTTGTTCAGTGTTGAAAAATCAGTTCTAGGTTGGCAATAAGTACTGGGTCAAAATTAAAGCCATCATTCAAAAAAAAATCAGTGTATAGTATAGAAAAATATTTGATAATATTTTGAGCCACTTTTATCTATGAAATTTGAAGTTATTTAGCCAAACTCTCTAGTATCAAATATATATTTGCTTTCCATGGGCATATGATTGACAAGAAAATCAACTATAGATAATCCCTAACTATCAATATGATAAACACCAAAAAGCACAAATGTATAGAAGGGGGACTTTAAGTGAAAATATCCATCATTTTCTTATAAAATTGATAAAAATATAGTGTGCCATTGTGCCTAAAGCTAATGCATTTTATATTGTTACGACAAATATTTATATTCTCTGCTTTAACCTACTTAGAGTCAGTATAGAAAATTTCTGAAAAAAAAATGATGAATGGAACTCTACTTAAAAAATTCATCACTTAATGGCTGTATACTAAATGAGCACAGATATTTATCTGCAGTTCAGTATTAGATATATATTTATAAAATTACTATAGTTTTATATTTTTTCAAATTAGTTAAAGCTGAAAATTATTTTAATGTGCTTGGGCTCTTATGGAAAGATGCTATTGGGCGGGGCAGTGGTGGTACACACCTTTAATCCCAGCACTTGGGAGGCAGAGCCAGGCAGATCTCTGTGAGTTCGAGGCCAGCCTAGTCTACAGAGCAAGTTCCAGGCTAGGCTTCAAAAGCTGCACAGAGAAACCCTGTCTAAAAAAAAAAAAACAAAAAACAAACAAACAAATAAACAAAAGATACCATTGACTGTAGATCTTATAAACAACAGAGATGTATTTCTTAGAACTCTGAGCCTGGTATGTACAAGATCAAATAGGTTGTTTTCAACACCTAGAGAGAACCTGCTTCCTGGACTATACAGAGTTCCCTTATGAGATGGAGAAAGGAGGTTTCTGGAGAAGCTTTAATGACTTCACGATCTGATTCGGGTGAATGATCTTCATGAGCTGATCATTTCCCAATGGTCCCACCTCCTCTCATCGTTGACTAGACTGCAGTGTGTGGATTCTGGGAAGACCCAAACATTGAAACTGTATCAAAGAATAATCATGTGGATATTTGGAATATATTCAAGCATGCTTTGTCTTAATCCTTATATTTCATAGGCAGTACATTTATAAGCCTTAGAGTAACCCTTTCCAGCAGGATAAATACATTCTGGCAAAAGATATGAATTCAAAAGAGAAAAAAGGGGGTCAATTATCTCAGTATCACTTTTCAAAAAAAACTAAACTTCAAAATAACATCTCAATTATTGCTCTACAATTCAATTTTGTTTTTATTTGAAAGTGCATAAAGGTCACTGTGCTGATGCTTCTGCCTTATAAGGAACCACAAGGCTTTTCAGTTACCATCACTTGTCTACGGATGTATAGATAAATTTTACGGTACCATAAATTCCAGAATATAAACTCAATAAAGGAGCAGAGGGCATGCACTCTGAAAACATCTGTCTTCTAATCTATATTGCTTCTACAGTCAAAAAGAGACTGTTTAGCCTTCATTTTAAACAATACTAATTATTTTGACACAAATCTTTGGCTTATAATACAGTCTTTTCCTGCCCTGCATAGAGAAAATCTCTATAGCCTAAGTTTTCAATTACAAAACTAGAAAACTGGATTTCTCTTGGCTGTAGCTACTTTCTCAGCAAACTGTGAGTTCAAAATCCTTTTGTTACCACAAACAAAACCTGAAAATATGCCTTCTGGGGTCTTTCCACATTTACAAAATCAAAGAAAATTTCTCTATCATTTATTCTTCAATCTATAGTCAAGCAAAGAAAGAGGGGTTATCAAGTATACAATAACTGTGCCATTCTATAGAAATGAAAAAAATTTGCATTAAAATGTATATGCTGCATTGTCTTAGCATTAACTAGAAAAAGCTTCGAATGATTACAAATTTCATCGGTACCGTAAAGTTACCGTTGAAACTAAACTCTTGATCCATTCATAAAAAGCAGCCTTTTGGTTTAATAAACTGTTATATAAACTCAAATGAGTAAAGAATATTTACAGGACAGTGGATAAAACATATGAAACCCATGGAATTTTAAGACAGTACTGTAACAAATAATTTAAAAACATATTTGTAGAAAAATATGAAATTATGGAAGTAAGGAGCCAAAGGAGGCTTTTGATCACTTAATAATGGGTTTGTGACAAAGAAACAACAACTATGAAGTGGAAATACATTGCCCCTTTCTAGTGGAAATTAGTGCAACATGGTAGCTTTTTAGCCTATTGCAGGTGCATAAGATGGTGTGCCACGGAATTTGTATTGTATTCATTCAGTACAGAAAGCTTTCTAAAGAATATCATTACCTTAAAAATGAAGTTTTTAATTTGGAAAAATGAACTTTGTTTTACTTCTTTAACAATTCAAAATAATATCAAAGCTATAAAATACGCTGGTGTAGCATGCCCACATTTGGTTTAAGACTATTTACACAAAGACATTAATTAATAAAACATCAGTGGATTAACAGCTACCATTCTCTGTGCTTTCCACAGTATTCTTTTACCTTTTTTAACTTCCTGTCTTACAGTCTCCACAGTATCTTTACATTACATTTTTGGTCAAAGGATACATGAAATCTTAAACACAAAGTAGCTATTAAATGTGTACTTAATAACCTATGTGTTGGGTTTAAATAAAACCATGAGCAAATGGGCTTGATCAAATCATGACTTTCACTCATAGTAAGTTACCGAGGCTCACAAAGGTTTCCTAGTGAGATCTGAGCTTGCTTTACCCAGCAGAGCTGCATTAGAGGATTGCTTGACCACATTCATGGTTACCAGGTGTTTTGAATGGTCTGCACTTGTCTGTGCAGTATGCTTTGATCTAGCAAGGGAAGGTCTCTTGCCCTGCTCCTTGGTATTCCTTTCAAAAGCCCTTTATAAGAGACAGAAGGTGCTGGTGGACAAGGATCCAGGCCCTCCCAAGCTATCCTGTGTTTCTATCTGTCTCTCTCCTCTCTGTATTTCTATCTAGATATTTCTCACTTCTCCCTCCTCAAGAGTACCCTGGGGTAAAAGTGGGAGCAGATCTCCCACAGTAAATATAATTAAAAATTAAAAACTAGTAATGACTAAAAAGCAAACAATTTCACACATATTTATCTTTTAGTCATCATGTTTGACTAGGTTGCATACTTGCAAACAAATTCTTTAACATCTTTAGTATTGCGATTGTCTGCACATCAATCCTTTGTGTAAAAAAAAAACACAGTAACAAATCTCTATTGGATAATGTTGTTCATAATAAAAATAGTCCTATTTCATGGTGAACCAGATAGAAATTTACCATTTTCTTTGGAACAACTTAATATTACTTCACTGTATTTGTATACTCAATTTATAAATTCATTTATATTGCTTCAGTTTTGTCTTATAAGTTTAAAATTAAAATGAACATTCTTGGATGTATATCAGTAACATATTATAGGGCTAATGGTTTAGAAAGATTGTTGAGAAATATATATTGTAGTAGAATATTATTTTAAGGTATGTTGCTTTTGCTTATATTGCATTTGTTTAACTCTGTGAAGCTTTGTTACTGTGCCTGTCTAAAATACCTGATGGTCTAATAAAGAACTGGCCAATAGCAAGGCAGGAGAAAGGATGATGGGGCTGGCAGGCAGAGAGGATATATAGAAGGAGAAATCTGGGAGGGGGGAGAGATATAGGAGCCAGAGAAGGAGGAGGGCACTAAGGGCCAGGAACCCATCTACACAACCAGCAAGTCACGGAGTAAGAGTAAGACTTACAGAAGTAACAGGAAAAGCCTAGAGGCTAAAGGTAGATTGGATAATTTAAAGTTAAGAAAAGCTGGCTAGAAACTAAGCCAAGCTAAGGCCGGGCATTCATATTAAGAATAAGCCTCCATGTGTGATTTATTTGGGAGCTGGGTGGCGGGCCCCCTGAAAAAACTAAAATACCACCAACAACAAACTGGTGTACCAACTTGGGGCTCAAATATCAATCTAGAGCGAAAGAAAGCTGAACAACAAAAAAGGGACACGGCTCCTTTAAGAGTCTCTGCCTGTCAGTGAGCCTTTGAGCAGCTAGCAGGAAGTAAGTAAAAAGTCCTGCCACAAAGCAAGCATTGGCATTCTAGAGCTCTAGGAAGGTTGAATGCAGTCCCTAGTCAGACAGACCTCCAAGGCCAGGAGTTTCATGCTTGGCTTTCCTGACCCAAGAGGTGGGTGGAGCCAGCTGAAAGCTGTGTGCTGAGGATTCAGGCATAGGTTAGCAGTTTAAAGGTTTGCTCACACAGTCAAAAAAGGCTGAAGATGCACAATAAAAGAGGTCAAGATGGAAAAAAACCTCTAAGCAGTTTACAGTGTGTTTAACAATGTAAGTAGACTTAAGAAAGGGAAAAGGGTAGAGTCATAGAAAAAAAAATGAATAGTTTATAAAGTCTTTAGAGAGAGTAAAAGAAAAAAGCCACATAAATGGGGAATACACAGGTAGTTTGGATCCTGTATGTTGTGTTGATTTTGAATTTTTTGATTGTTGAAAAGCAAAGGACAACTGCAAAGAGACCTGGAATTGAAAGAGAGACTGTTGAAATAAACCAGCCTATATATTTTATGAATGCCTTAACTTTTAAAAATTCAAAAAATGTATTTGTTAAATGGAAATCAAAATGCTTTGGAGTTTCGTTCCCACAAGAGATGAGAGACTGTGGATTCCTTCAGGGTTAATATGGGTCAGATTTGATGAGGTGAAACCTCCTGAAACTTGACAGGTGATATCTATCAGCAAAGGTTACTGCTGGTCTTCCCAGGACTTGGTCATTATCTCAAAATTTTCTCTCTGGAACCCTAAAGATACTTTGTCCACAGACAGCAGGAAAAAGTATGGAGAAATCTATGCCCACATTCCCAAGAGTTGGGGGGCATGGGTGGTTTTTGGTTATTTGGTGGGTTATAAATGTTTGTTATCATTTAGAGGAACATAGAATATTGATACAAATTTAAAGTTATTTGTGTTACACTACATATATATATATATATTTCTACTCTTGTTTCAAGGATTTTTGTATATTGATAAAAATTTAAAGTTATTTTTGTTACAACTTATTATATATATGTTTCTATTCTTGTTCAAGGTATTGTACCTTTGCAATTCATTTAAAAATGTAAGGTAAAGTTCTAGTTTTTGAAAGCTATTATTATAAACTATATAGGATAATCAGGAAACATAGGTTAGTGATTAGTCATTTATAACAATCAAAATTGCAGATATGTTAGGTATATTTTCTAGGTTAAATAGATATATTTTAGATAGATAGTCTTCAAGTACTTCAAAGACCTATAGAAAATTAAAAAAATTTTGTTAATTTAAAATTTTTCATGACAATAAGACACATCTGCTCCTTGCAGCACCGATTTACTTCAGAGAAAATGATGGGCATTGAAGAAACTCCTTATGGACTTTGCCTTCATTGTGGTAAGGTTAGCCACTGGGCAAAGAAACTGTTCTTGCCTTTGACTATTGATAATGTACTGTGCAGAATGGACATGCAGGACACAGAGCAAAAAACTGTTGAACTTTGCCAAAACAATGCAGGAGAGTCCTTCAAAATTCCTGCTTCACAGAAGAGTCTGTCAGATATTCTGCAGGATACAGAGGAAAGTGACTGTTGAACTTTGCCAAAACAAGTCAGGACAGTCCAAAATTCCTGCTTCATAGAAAAGTCTGCCAGATACTCTAGGACTGTAGGCTGAAGATAGATGCCCCAATATTTTAGAGGAACTTTGGGTGACTGTCTGGGCAGCCAAATGTCTCTGTTGTTAGATAATATATCCTTTTGGGTCTTTGATGGAGTTGAAGACTACATAGTTACAGTCACAGTTTTTCTTAGTTGTGATAGGAAGTAAATTAGGTGTAAAATTTTGTATTCAATAAGGCAGGATAGATAATGCATTATTGAATGCTAACTACAAATGGACAGAATATTGTGAATGTAATCCTTACTTGACAATTGTTATTATATATAGTCTTACTGTGTTGAAATTAAAACCTTTCATTTTTATTTGGACAAAAAGGGGGAAATGTTGTAGAATATTGTTTTAAGATGTGTTACTTTTGTTTATGTTGCATCTGTTTAACTCTGTGAAGCTTTGTTACTGTGCCTGTCTAAAACACCTGATGGTCTAATAAAGAACTGGCCAACAGCAAGGAAGGAAAAAGGATAGGTGATGCTGGCAGGCAGAGAGAATAAATAGAGAAATCTGGGAGGAGGGATAGAACTAGGAGGAGAGAAGGGGAGGACATCAGGGGCCAGCCACCCAGCTACACAACCAGCAAGCCACGGAATAAGAGTAAGATTTATTGAAGTAAGAGAATGAGAAAAGCCCAGAGGCAAAAGATAGACAGGTTAATTTAAGGAAAACTGGCTAGAAACTAAGCCAAGCTAGATCTGGGCATTCATAATTAAGAATAAACCTCCAGGTGTGATTTATTTGGGAGCTGGGTGGCAGGCCCCCCAAAAGAGCAAAAACAACTAACAACAATATATTATTATAATTAGTTTGATTTCTGATGGGTGCAGGTACTATTTCTCCAATTTAATGTCTGAATGTCCATTGAACCTACATATTCATTTTATAAACACAAACTGAAAAAGTCAGTAAGATCCTATTAATATTGATATTATGAACTGCATATTTGTATCTGCCCGAAATCCACGTGTGGAGCCCGTAGCCACCAGTGTGGATGTGTTTGGAAGCAGGAACTCAGTGGATGGAAGTAACTAATATGAAACTTAGGTCATTACACTGGGACACTGACCTGGTGGGACCAGGACTAGTGTCTTAAGATAAAGAACCAGAGTTTGCTTTTTCTGATCCTCACTATTCTTCTTCATCATACTCATCTCACCTGCAATAAGGCAAGACCAAGTGAGAATTTAGGAAATAGACAAATCTCCAAGCCATGAAGAAAGCCCTTACTAATCACAAGCCATGTTTCTCAAATAAAGTAATCAAAATGTTTGGTAATAATCATATAACCTTTACAGCTTTCAGTATGGCTAGCAGTAAGGCCTGGGAAGCCAGATCTGCAGTCTTTACAAGTACAATGCTGTCTCCCAAAAGATTCATACAAGATAGAAATAGAGTGATGGTCCAAATTTATAATCTATAATATGCTTCATTTTTGTTCTTTCTTAAGATATAGTTTGCTTATGTATGTGTGTTGTACATGTGTGTAAGCATGTTCCTGTGGGGGGAGGTGTGTGTGTGTGTGTGTGTGTGTGTGTGTGTGTGTGTGTGCTCATGTACCCATGGACATCATATGGAGCTGACATCAGTGTCTTCTCTGATCACTCTCCATCTTATATATTGAAGCACAGTCTTCTTCAGACTGCTCTGGGGATTCCTTGTCTGCTTCCCATGTCTTGGGCCACCACACCCACGTGGTTTTCATATGTGTTTGGGTATTTGTACTCCAGTACTTACCCACTAAGTCTGTTCCTAGCAGTTCATTCACTTTCATTCTTAATAATATTTCCCATTTTAGAAATCTTTACAGTTTAAGAAATTGGTATAGAAACTATATGAAGAAAATGATAGATTCTTTGAAAATAAAATCAATCAATAAAAATAAAACCATAGAAGAAAAGAATAATTATTGAATGTATAAGTATTTGCAATTAGTGAGTGGTCACACTCATAGAATATCTATTTATAAGTGACATTCAGTTCTGGAATCTGTAGAACTTGCTCATGTATTCTGGAGAATACTGGAGAAAACATTTAAGTTGCATGACATTAAAGGAACTATAATTATTACCCAGGTCAACAAAGAGCAGACTGTTTAAAACAATCCTGGTCACATTATAATTCCAAAAATGTAGAAGATGCTACTTTCTGTATGAGAATGAAGAATACAGACACACAAACACAAACTAATTACACTGATACGCCCATCTTTAAACTTCTATTCTGTTTTACCTCTGTGATGATATTTATATTTATACAAATTATTCATTCACACATAAATTCATTTCCATAGAACAGATACTGAAAACCAGTAAGTTTACATTGTACCTCCAATCACACCACAAAATTCTCTCCTTCTCTTTTTTTGCATCATCCCCCAGGAGGCTGTATCAACAAGTGCATGCATACCTGTGTTCTGCATCACCTTAAACACTTAGGACTGAGTCATTCAGAAAAAGGAAGGGAAGGGAAAGGAAGGGAAAGGAAGGGAAGGGAAGGGAAGGGGAGGGGAGGGGAGGGGAGGGGAGGGGAGGGGAGGGGAGGGAAGGGAAGGGAAGGGAAGGGAAGGGAAGGGAAGGGAAGGGAAGGGAAGGGGAAGGGAAGGGAGGGGGAGGGGGAGGGGAAGGGAAGGGGAAGGGAAAGGGAAAGTGAAGGGAAAGGGAAAGGGAAAGCGAAGGGAAAGGAAGGGAAAGGGAAATTAGAGAAAAAGTCCACAATTCATAAGAACACAACCTCCTATGTATTGCATGGAATGATCAAGAATAATGATTCTCAAACACAAAGGGAACTACAAAATTTGGTGGTTTTGAAATCATAGGCAATATACAGTTTTATGTTTGGTAAAGGAAGAAAATTGTTGTTTTAAAGATACGAACTATTCTAAAGTAAGTTTTTCAAAACCTCTTGGATGAGATGTGGGCCTTGTTGTTGTGAAGAATGGATGACACATTTCATAACTACAGAAGTGGAGCATGGCTTTCTAATGCTGCCATAGAGGATGAGTACTTTGGCTTATACAGTCTACCTCTTTGGCTGGCTTTGTTTATGAATTTTGTAGGGTGAAAATAAATGATTTGTTCTAGTAAAAGGGGAGATGACACATAAATAAGTCAAAACAAGGAAACTTCCCATTTCCTTAAATTCTAAAACGTATTTGTTATAAGTACATGGGCATGTATGCATAGATACACAAATACACTCACACACATGTATATATATATAAAGACAGATACTATATAATATATATTACAAATGTATATATACATATGTAATTGCAAAAACTCTCATACCAAGTAAGCACTAGGATACTTATATTTAAAAAAAATCCATGATTTAGCTCTTAGTAATTTTTTGTTATTGCCTGATCATTTTTTCAAAGTATGCTTTGAAGCATTTGAATATGCCAGAAATGCATAAAGTAAGCGGTAACAATACATTCCTTGTGAAGGCATATATTAATGCTTGCAAAGAACACATGCAGTACTGGGTTCAATTCTTATTAACACAAAAAAATGAAAAAAAAATATACATAGCAAAAGTACATTAAATAATACTTAAGAGAAAACACCATAAAGTCATAGCATACTAGTTAATTTCCATTAATCATTAGTTAATAAAGGTATTTAAGAACTGTGATGACCCTTTGAACAATGAATTTCAAGAATTTGTCTTTTGTTTTTCTTTGTTTTTTGAGATAGGTTCTCACTATGTAGCTCTATCTGGCCTAAACTCACTATATAGACCAGGTTGGCTTTGAACTCACAGAGATCACCTGCCTCTATCACCCACATGCTGGAATGCATCACCATGACTGGATCAAGAATTAAAAAGATGTTTCTTTTTTTTTTTTTTGGATTACAATTTAAATTCGTAATTTCCCCTTGTCCTTGCCTCTCATCAAGGAAACTTCTCTTTGCAAATGATGTAGACAGTTACAAAAAGGCACAGCCAGTCAACAAGTAGAGCTGTGGAGCCCGTTCCCAATGAGGCATCTGCACTATCACGCCTGCCAAGGCTCAGAGAACACAGTAGGAAAGAGGGCAGAGTGACTGTGTGAGCCAGAGGTTCAGGGAGCTTTCCTTGAATGTGCTTCCTAGGGATGACAGAAGCTACATTTATAAAGTCATATAGCTACAAAATGAGGACCTAGAAATCACCCAATATTTAACCAAACAGGATTGGAAAATCATTATTTTTCTTTTTTTTTTTTTTTTTTTTTGGTTTTTCGAGACAGGGTTTCTCTGTGTAGCTTTGCGCCTTTCCTGGAGCTCACTTGGTAGCCCAGGCTGGCCTCGAACTCACAGAGATCCGCCTGGCTCTGCCTCCCGAGTGCTGGGATTAAAGGCGTGCGCCACCAACGCCCGGCGAAAAATCATTATTTTTCAACCATAAAGTGAGGTCTAATATGATTGTTTAAATGATTTGGAGTCGATGTTGTTTATGAACGCTTAATTTTAAAAAAATCTATTATATACTAGTAAATGTGAACAAAATTTTATATTTTGAAAAAAAGAGTATATATATGTATATCTTGCTTAGTAAAAATAAAACTTAATTAAAATATCATGTGTTGTGGATTATAATTTATTCAATGTTTCCCTAAAAAAACTATTCTTTTATTTTTCTCCATATCTACAATAAGTGTTTATTAATTCTGTGAGCATAATTTTATATGCTCAAAGGTCAAAATTTGCTTCCCTTAAATAAAAGGCAATTCAACACCTTAGTCATCTGTCTACATAAGCACATAACTCATCCTTTCTTATTTATAATTGTTCAAAAGGCACCTGGAAAAACATCCTTGGACATGCTCAGTTATACCGAGGGTGGAGGAAGTCACGGAAATACTAAAATTTAGCACAAAGTAAATCTCTTTAATTTGACCTTTCAAATAAGAAAAATCAAGAGAAATAATAATGGTAGAAATTTTATCTTTGAGCAAATTAAAAGTCTTTGTTCAAGAAATTGTGGAATGTGTGAGTTTAAGTTGAAGGAACACAGTGAATCCTTTTTGCCATTACGTTCAAACCAAAGGGATTAAAAATGCCTGAAAGCACTGTGTTCTGATTTTAAGCATGACATTTTCCAATGTCTAGTAAAGTATTATATTACTTCTTAGTTCAACTCAAAACATATTGAACCAGATTGACTACATCTGTTTCCACATTTACTCTATATTATCAAGAAGATTGATTTGAAATGTGTAATGATTATTAAATAGTAGCATGGCTGGTGGTTACAGATAAATTGTCCCATTTTACTATTTCTTGTAGTTACAGAAAAGTTCAAAACGAATAGCCACATTATGCAACATTTCTTTCCTACCAATTGTCTTAGGTTTCTATTTCATCAACAGTAACGGCAATGGTAAGAGGAAGAGAGATGTTGCAGTCCCTGGCAGACTGAGGAGAGCAACATAAAAAACAGCTCTGTCTTTCCTGTTCAGCTCTAGAACACTGAGCTGCCAGACAAGAACAGGACAGGAGAGGTATCAATGATATTCTCATTTTTTCCAAATTTAGAAATTATTCAATAAATAGTGCTTAGTAGTTAAAGAATTATTTTCCCCAATGTAAATAAATAAATTGATTTGAGATCTTATTTAAATTAGTATCATTTCTTTCTTATTGTTAGACGTCTTAGTTAGGGTTGCTGTAACGAAACCCCGTGACCAAAAAGCAAGTTGAGGAGGAAAGGTTTATTTGGCTTATACTTTGGCATTGCTGTTCATCACTGAAGGAAGTCATGACAGGAACTTAAACAGGGCAGGATCCTGAAGGCAGGAGCTGATGCAGAGGACATGGAGGGGTGCTGCTTACCAGCTTGCTTCCCTTGGCTTGCTCAGCCTTCTTTCCTATAGAACTCAGGACCACCAGCCAGGGATGGCACCACCTACCATGGGCTGGGCCCTCCCCCATTGATCACTAATTAGAAAATGCCTTACAGCTGGAACTCATGGAAGCATTTCCTCAACTGAGGCTCTTTCCTCTCTGATGAGTCTAGCTCTGTCAAGTTGACACACAAAATCAATCAGTACATTTGATAATGCAAACATTTCTCTATTTTTATAAGCATGGCATTATCTAGCTAGATTTTTGTATACCTAACAAAAAGACATGAAATCTCCTTGGCAAATATTATTTTTCCACAGTAGTAAAATATTATGCTGTTTATGATATTACAGCTCAAGCCTAGCAAGCTTTAAAGTCACCTTGACTGACATCCACAAAGGATGCAAGAGCCCTTTTCAACTTTACTTTTCTTTTGCTTGACATGAATTCAACGTGTGTGCCCTGTCTATGCTGCTTTGGAGCAACACTGAATGTCCAGAGTAGACCGGAAGAGACTCCACTCTCCTCTGCCATTTCTGTAATGCTTATAAAGTATCTCACAGGGAGGCCAGTTTTCCCTCAGGCTGGGAAACATACACAATTGTTTCCTTTATTTATTGCTCTGGGCAGCGATGGGTTAAAGATGCAAATGTGTGTATATAATGACTGCAACTGAGTCTGTGTGAGATCTGGTCTGATGCAACTGTTGGCTTTGTTATCCTGCTATGTATTTTCACAGCAAAGAAGTGTCTTTCATAAAAATTGCTAGTTCCAGGAAGAAACTGAAAATTTTAAATATAAAGTAATGAATTTCATTACAGTTGTAGTTTCGTTGTATCTAAACAAACACAGAAAATACAAGTATTTTAGAAAATGTGTTACTACACAGCCTTATGAATGTCAAATCTGCTACATCCCCTAGGAAGCAGCTTTTAGAATAACAAAAAGTCAAAACTCAAGATGAGGGAAACACTTTGCTTATGCGGTCTTACAGCAGGATGAATAGCTGTCTGCTAGAATCAGTCATTTTTCCATTTACCATGCATGTAGTGGGATCATAGTAGGGTAGCATCCACTTCATCATATCTGTACAAGACTACTTAGATAGTTTGTCCTAATGCAACACAATCAGAGTAGATGTGTGCTATTTATGGGCAAAAGCATTTAAAGAGAGTGGGCCATTTTCACTTCCCTTCTACCAGATGTATGTCTTGATCTGTAAGCTTTAGCAGGCCCCAAAGGAGCCACAGAGAAAAGAAGCCTGATGGTTCAAATATCCAAGTAGCATGAAGCTTCTCATGGACCACAATGATATATCAAACTGACATGTTGCTAGAAATTAATTATATTAAGGCAAATAAATTTCATGATTATGTTAAAATTATTGTTAATATAGTGTTAAACATGGTAGAGGAAAGGGTACGTGCAGCACAGAGAAGAAAAAGGATGAAGAGGATGTCCTCGAATTTTTGCTAACTTGTCAACAAAATGATCCATTAAACAACGACCTCGTATGTGCTGAATGAGATGCTAATCCGTATGCGTATTTTCATTCCATATCCAGCACTGCCACTTTAGGCCACTTTAGGCAATTTCTCTGTTATTTGAGATTTTCTGTTCTGAAATTTTTTTCTCATTTTTCTCTCTGAAAAATAAGAATGCCCTTTATGGCTTCATGGCTACTGCCTGCCATAGCACCCCCATTTTATATTTCCACTCACACAAGCAGTAATGTTTTCTAAGTTGTAAGGTGAATTAGGATTTGTCTGAAGGAAAAATTTGTGCTATGGAAAAAATACAGAGGTTGTGAGTTTTCCAGCAGGATTTTAAGGTTTTTTCCCTAATGCCTGCAGGTTCTTGGAAAGGTTATTTAAGTTTCTCTGGCCAGGTGTTTTATATATATATAATAAAAGTAAGGGTGAAATACTTCTTTGTGCTGCATTCTGCAACTGACTGTGGTTAACATGTCTAGCGGAAATGGAAAAACATTGCAATAGTGAGCTTCTGAGTGGAGAGAATAGCTTCTTCACAAAGTATTATCAAGAATCTGAGCAAAACTGTTGACACATAAATAACTTTTAAGAGGCCATGACATTTCACCATTCTTTCCTCGCTTATCAGTTTAGTCCAAAAACAATTGCCCCGATGCGTGGCAAGCACAGCAGGAGCACAATTTATATGAGACCTACTCCCCTGCCAGGGTCACATTCCTTGCTGATGATGAACTCACCAGGCAATGTCTCTATAAAAGACCAGCGCACCTTCCCTTTTGAGAACCAGATAAGGAAGGGTTGCTTTCACAATGATGAGCCCACAGTGAAAAGAGGAATAGCTCAAGTTTTCAGAAATCAATCAGTTCGGTTGGTGCTTTCATAATGGCTCATATACGCCACACAGACAAAACTAAACCCAACTTTTAAAGAACTCTTATAGGAAAGACAGAAAGCCAAAGAAAAAACAAAAATGTGTGCATTATTGTAGTCATATATGTTAACATATTTATTAAAATTGATTGGCATGATTAGTTTTCTATCACCAGCTTATCTTATGCTATTTTCTCATTAAGGTATTTAAAAAGGATTTCATTTAAATACAACATCAAATTTGCCAAAAACACAAATGCATGAAGATGTTCAGAACCTTAGAAGGTGAGAGTTGTAGCAAGTAAAAGTTTCTAAGCAGTAAAGGCCTTCAGAATTTATTTTAATTTTCAAGGTGTGTACTCCAAGCTGATGATGTGTATTAAGATATTTGGGTTGGTAATGTACACATTTCCAGAACAGACAACTATATGTGATTAGGAACGTATCAACCACTTCAACTTCACTTAAATGTTGCCATATGTGTCATGTGCAAAGATTACTATGTTTGCCTGGGTGTCTCGCCTTCAGAAAAGACTTTCTTTAGTGTTAGTAGCCTGTATGTGATAAGTTGAAGTGGCACCAGATAAGCCAGGTTGAAATCTTGTAATTATAAACTTTTGTTGATCAGGAAAATGTGACATTAAATCAATGCTATTATTTCTTCACATTTTGTTCTATTTATAGGACTGATACCTAACTTTATTTTAATCAGTATATATACTTCATGTGGAAGACTATTACATACTTATGATACATTTATGTGAATTACTCAGTGTCATAACCATTGGCACTGGAAAACTGCAAATGAGAACATCTTGACAGTCATATACGATAGCATTATAGTTTCAGGAACATGGGCTTTGATGTCAGAGAGAATTTGAAGTCAAATCCTAGTCATTATGAGACCAATATCATTTTCTCAAATATTGCTTTTCTCAGCTGTAGGGTTTGAGTAAATTTAACCTTTAAAACATGCAGTTTCTGGCCCTGCCTGGACTGAGTCTACCAGGTTGATCTCAGTCCTCAGGGGAGGCTTTGCCCTGGAGGAGGTGGGAATGGGGGGTGGGCTGGGGGGAAGGGGAGGGGGGCAGGAGGGGGGAGAACAAGGGAATCCGTGGCTGGTATGTAGAACTCACTGGTATTATAAAATAAAATAAAATAAAAATTTTAAAAAAAGCAATAAAAAAAAAAACCATGCTGCTTTGTAGCTAGAGTTTTCCTGCCTGGCCCACAGTCAGGACAAATCTCTGTCACTGGCCAGTCCAAAGCCGCTCAGACCCCACCAAGTAAACACAGAGACTTATATTGCTTACAAACTGTATGGCCGAGGCAGGCTTCTTGCTAACTGTTCTTATATCTTAAATTAATCCATTTTTATAAATCTATACCTTGCCATGTGGCTCGTGGCTTACCGGCGTCTTCACATGCTGCTTGTCATGGTGGTGGCTGGCAGTGTCTCTGCCTCAGCCTTCCACTTCCCAGAATTCTTCTCTTCCTTGTCCCGCCTATACTTCCTGCCTGGTCACTGGCCAATCAGTGTTTTATTTATTGACCAATCAGAGCAATTTGACATACAGACCATCCCACAGCACAGTTTCTTCAAACAGTGCAGTATTATTTGAATTTTGTTTCCTACGGTCTGCATTTTAGTTAGCAAGTTAACCATTTTCTCTACTGGGTGGCTTTTTACTTATTTTTTTTTTTCTAACACAGGCCTCTACTGTCCCGAATGAAATTGCATAGTACAACAACAGGGAGTCGACACGTGGACTCATGTCTCCTTCCCTAATGACTCAATAATATCCACGCTAGTTTTGTCTGTTTCTGTGCTGGGGTCATGACACTGGAGTGTATTTCTGCCTGAGAGGATCTGAGGCCAAGGCCTCTGCTCTCCCCTACCACTTTTACACCCGACCCTGACCCTTATTTACAAAAAGAACTTCAGTTTGCTGCCTGACTTCTACATTACCCTAGCCCAGTTTTCTCTTGAGTTCTTTGCCCTTGTGGCCTGGGTAACATACTTCTCTACAGTTGGGTCCTGGCCTTTCTAACCTGAACCAAATGATTGTAGCATGACTTTAAAGGATCACTCAGGTTGGACCCAAGAAGAAAAGAGACCCCTTTTTATTCTTTGTTAACACTATTTTAACCAAAAATTCTATCTCCATTTTAGGTAGAATTGAAACATGAATTTTACATTGCTAGTCCTTTTATAGACTTTATTAAGCTCACATATGTCCATTATTTTAAGAGAAATATTATTGTTTTAATTTTACAATAAATAACATGATTTAATCATTTTCCTAAAGTTATATACACAGTTAGAAAGGTATAGAATGCAGATTGTAGGCTCAGGCTTTTTAAGTTTAGAAGCTATTGTTTTTATTCTCCCAATAATTATATTATGGATATTAGCTGCTTGTATAATATGAATCAAAATAGGGAGAGACAGGATGCCATTGAAGAAACTTGTTTCTTTTCGGGGGAAGAAATATCATCAGAAATAAAATACTGACAAAATGAACATACTGTTTGGAATATAATATTGTTTAGAGAGAAAAATTATAGACACTAAAATTCCTTTATGTATTTTTATGGAAATGTTTTTGGGCTGATTGTTGACATAGGCCAAAGAACCAGTGTCAGTAAAAGTGAACTGTTTAGGTACACTGTCCCAACATATGGTACCCAGACCTGCCTCAGAGAAGGAGGACAAAATGTCAATTGTTAATGTAAAGCACACAACGCCTGAAAAAATATGGTGAAATAAAGTTTAATATCTATATTGAAGCTGAGGAAGACATACTTTGCATTGGAGAACTTGACAGTTTATTAAAGACATATCAAAAGCATTGTTTAGCCTGATTGATTTGACAGTTCCTATCAACAAAACTGAATTGCTATTTATCCTATGAGCGTTAATGTGATGGAGACTTTCAACATGCTTCTTATTCATGTTTGGATAATCTGTAACTCAAACAACTTTACAATTATTTTTACTGATTTTCTTCAGAATTTTTACTTGGAGTCATTAGAGCTCATTGTTAGGTGAAATTCAAAATATTGCATATTTAAACAGTCTGCACCCGCTCTATTTAGAAGCAGCCATAATGAGCTTTTTCCTGATACATTTCACTACACTATCCTAGGTATGCACAGGACATGAACTTTAACAAATTTACCCTTTGTTTGCTACCACCAGTATGAGAACATAGGGAATAAGAAGAGATTGCTCAATAGTTAAGAACACTTGCTACTCTTTCAGAAAATAGAAGTTCAGTTCCAACATCCATGCTGGAGGACTCACTACCACTCTCATTCCAGTTCCAAAGGTTCTTCTGCTTGACAGCCAATTGCACATGTGTACACACACAAACAAATACACGT
>CABHPP010087357.1:0-10780 GCA_902168425.1 Peromyscus attwateri | reverse complement strand
TTTCTTGTTCCCAGAAAACTTTGCTTCATTTTTCTAATTTTAATATTATTTCCCCACATGAAATAATATTATGACCCACCATATGCCAGTCACTCTCTCATTTCCTATCAGTAAAGTGGACCTAGTAAGGTCCACTTTCTGTTCTTGATAGAAAATTGAATGCACCATCCTGCACATTATCCACAGCACATGGGACCAGACTCACACATATATACTCACACAATACACATATATACCCACAAATATATTTGCACTATATTTAAATAATTCCTATAAATGTGATTTTTACAGCAAAGAAACTGGATACAAAGGGCTCTCATGTGCTTTCCATTATACTCACCAAGATCGGCTCCCATCTTCAGGTCCCATGATGGCATTGAGGCCAGGTCTCATGATCCCACTGTAAACACAAAATCATACTGGTTGATTTTCTATTTTAAAGAAGTTATATTCATTTAGTGTCTACAGTGAATGTGCTGTTGAAGTTCTGAGGAAATTTTATACAGAATATAAGTACAAACTCATAAGATTGAAATATTAATAGAAACTTATGGTGATATTTTCTTTTGTACCAAAATGTTATTTGTATGTTAATAAATAAAGTTGCCTGGGGGTCAGAGCTATTAGCAAGCCATAGGAAAGCAGGGCAGTGGTGGTGTACGCTTGTGATCATAGCACTTGGTAGACAGAGCTAGGAAAGTCTCTGTGTGTTCAGGGATACAGCCAGCACTGGATACACATGCCTTTAATCTCAATACCAACCATAGAACACTTGGAGGTCTATACAGACAGGCCGTGATGAGGCAGTCCTGTGGTTGGGTTTACAACCAATGAGAAGGCAGAACAGAGACTATATAAAGACTTTAACACAGGAAGTACCGGCTCCTTCGGAGAGGTAGGACCACTGCAGGAGGAAGGGTAAGATTTTAGCTCTTAGCTCTGACCTCTTGGCTTTCTTCTTTGCATTGGTTCTGTGTTTTTTATTTATAAGACAGTTGGTTACATCTACAGAAACCTATTATTTACAAAAGATGTCAATAGCTAGTGGGGACTCATCAGAAAATTGCCTCAGACATCACAAAACCCCTTTGTTTACTATTTAAGGACTTGTTTTGTTTTTGAAACACAGTGCACCTAAGTTCAGTGTTCATTGAAGCAATTAGAAGGTTCTCATGAAGACTTCATTACACATATGGGATTAATGTGTCAAATATATAACAGTTTCTTGCTAATGTTTGATGATCAGTATCTTCATATAGCCCTGTTTGCTGCCTCCTAAAGCTTGTCACAAGAAACCAGTGATTCATGGGATATCAGCAGCAGTGTCATTATTATTAAAATAGAATCAAACTAAAATCAATGCTTCTTAAGAGGAAATCCAAAGATTAGAAAGAAGCACTCCAGAGGACAGGAGAGTTTTGCCAAGTTTAGCACTCAAAATAAATTAAAACAAAACAAAACACCATTTTAACCAAAATAGAAAAGCTAACTACATACCCACAAAATGAAGATTTCCTTCTCTGATAAAGAGATTAGCATATGCTCAGTTTAGAATTGGGAGACATCCTTGAGATAGAGTACATTCTTCATTGATGTATAGGTACAGCACAAACACAAGGTATGTCAAAAAACTGATTGATTCAGAGTAGTGAATATTCAGATTGAAAAGGCATATTCTTATAGAAAAGTTAGCTACATTCCTATTTCTTATTTCAATCCAGACAATATGTCAATCCTTTGCCCTGCCCATTCCCCTCTTAGTAAAAAAATGGTGGAAGTTCTGGTGGAGGAGCAGAAATGACCAGTGCCCAAGAACAGAGGCCATGGTTGGGGTTGGGAGGAAGAGTCTATACAGACTGAGCAGGGAAATCTTGGTGTGTGTGCTCTGTCCTCAGAATTTGGTCAGAAGCATGCCTTCTCTATGTTATGGAACAATGTGTGGAATGTTAGTTTTAGCTCTTTTAGCTCGTAATGAATTTTGAGCAAATACACGAGGACCCGACCTTCTGCTGTTGGGACTTCCTCATTGCTTCCATCTCATCACTTGTAACTGACCCAGACTGCCTGTTAGAAACTCTCAGTTCAGTTAGGGAGGGAATGTGGATATAGACACATATATAATTCTTTTATACATTCAAAATTCAAAAAATATAGGTATTATATTTTCAATATCTCCTCCTCATACTTTGATTTTAATAGTGTGTCTTTGTATTATGTTTTAATTCCTGATTTTATTGAATTAAAATCATTTCTCAGGGTGTTTTTTGGTGTGTAATATGTCTAAGGGATTGTCAAGCTTGTTTATATTTTCAAAGAACCAACTTTCGGTGCCATTAATCCATTAAGTTGTTCTTTTAGTCTCCATCTCATTAATTTCACTGTGATCATGAACCTATCTGTATGTATGACAAGTTGAGGCTGGGGGATGGTTCAATGGGTGAATCATTTGCTGTGTGAGGGGGAGGACCTAATTTAAACATCCAGAATTCACATGACCTTGGGTGCAGTAGTGGGCACCCATAACTCCATGCTCTATGGAGGGATGGGAGACAGAAGCAGGAGAATCCCAGAACTCTTGCAGGGTGCTAGCCTGGCACACTGAGCAGTAAACAATGAGAGATTCTGTCTGCAACATGGTAGAAGGTGAAGACCAGTGTTCAAGGTTGTCCTGTGATGACCTTGGCCATGGGTGTGTCATAGCATGCACACATCTGCACATGTGAACACATACACACACATAAACAGATATATACACTGAACACACACAAACACACACACAGCTTATTGATAATAGATAATGTGTTGAAAAAGTAGTTCAATGTTGTGGTCTCTTTACTTCATGCACATACCTGATATTAGACAGACGTTCTTTCACCTCTGTTTTTTTACGAAATGGAAAGCCACTCTGCACTGTCTCTCGATAGCTGATGTTATGAAAACTCAACACAGCCTCTTCAGTCAATGTGTCCGGGTCACTGGTGTCCATACCAGGAAGGTCACTGGGATTTCTTTCTATCATTGGGATTGTAACAGGGTCATTACTGGAAGACATTTCAAGAGGTTCGTCCTTCCTGTAGAAGGAACAGCAATAGTGAGTTGATGGTCCACACAAACATCATTATTATACAGCGCAGCACACTTCAGGATTGTTCTAAATTGTGCAGTCATAGGCAGATTCCTTCCTGATGAACATATCACTGTGACTACCTAGGACCCAATGAGAAGCAGACAGAACTGAATATATAGACTCCCTTAGACACCCAATTTCTAAGAAACAAATGAGACCTAACAAGTAGAGTATAAATGTTATTCATAATTCATAATGGAAGAAGGAGACAGACGAGGGGACAGATTTGTCTTACTTCAAAAGCATATTGTGATACAATATAAGTTCAGAGGCAGATATATGACCACCATTACCACATGTCCTGTGTGTGTGTGTGTGTGTGTGTGTGTGTGTGTGTGTGTGTGTGCGCGCGTGCGCATGTGTGTGTGCATGTGTGTGTGTCTGATTATGGGGTATAACAAAATAATAAATTGGCCTTGCACATGATCAGGAGAAATTTCTGACTTTTTCCTGACTCAGACTGTACCTCTGGTCATCAGGCATCTTCAGACACCAAGAAGATGAACTGCTGACAATGACATCATCATTGCTGGAATAGGAATGTTGAAATTCCAGCAAGACTTAGATTTTAAAATAATAATGACCAGGGACACCAAATCAGTAGCTAAGCAGCTTAAGACTTTCAAAGAAAAACAATACTAATGAAATTCAAATGTCTCTTTTCACAAGTTATTAATGTCTGCTTTAAAGTAAGACCTTTAGTGAACTGAGCTTGTGAAACAGTTTAAAATACCATCTTCAACACAGCTAGTTTTCCTTTCTAAGAGCTGACATCTTGGTGGTGAGATCCTGCCTGTGAGGGACCAGCCGCTCAGGCAAGCCTCCTCCAGGAGCAACATTAAAGCAGACAGGGTGGGAGGCAGCTGTGTGAAGAGCTCTGATGACACCAACCAGAGCAGCCAGGGCTGAGGGACAGCAGCACTGAAGCCAACCCAGCCCCCTCCTGCCTTCCCTCCTGCCATGAGCACATAAACCCTCAAAATTACAGGCAACTCCAGGAAAGGCAGGAAAACAAAACCTGCTAAACACATCTGCCAGATGCCCTGTTCCTCCTGGGGAAACTATTAGCAATCTGTCACCAGGCAAACCTGGATCCCAGAACAATGGCATTCTCTAAACCCTGTGCCTTGAGGTCCAGAGGGCTGATGAGGCTTTGGGAATTCAGACAAACCAAACTATGGGGCCAAGCCTCTGCCACATCAGTGTGCTGTACTCACACATTGCTGGAAGAATGTTAAACTCTTCCTATTCAAAAATGTTATCCAAAATTTCAATTGCAAATTTCTAGCATGCCAGTAAATATGATGAAATATCCCTAAAGTGAGACATAGAAAGAGGTTCACAAGTAATCCAGACTGCGATTAGCAATCATTAACAATATGACAATTGATCACTACATTCAAAGATAGAAAGAAAGGAATTACAGATTTCTTATCACAAGACACAAAATCTATTTTCAAAACCATAATTAAGATTTGAATAAATGCATTTAGCAACCACTTAAACACTGATAGATTAAGAAGGAGAACTGGAGAAATACACAATTGATATTGAAATGAAATCCATCCTGAATGAGAATTACCACATGATAAAAGAAGCTCCAAGTTAGAAAGACAGAGTGCTACATGATAGCATAAGAAGTCTGCAGGACTTGACAACAGGGTCTGAAGTACCTGAACAAGATCGCCTGTGAGGGGGGGACATGCAGAAGACAACTAGAACATAGAGAATCACTGGCCTGGGCCTGAGAGTACAGGTCAGTGCATGTTCAGCATGTGTGAGGCCAGGGCAGCAACTCCAAGGTCAAACAGGCTGCCCTGGTGACAACAGACTGTCAGAAGGAACCCATCACTTTCATGAGCCTTAAATCCAGCTCGGGCATTCCACCTGACGCTGTCTTCTCCTGCATGGCAGAGCAGTACTGGGATAAATCATTGAATCAATCACCTTCTGTTGCTGGATTATAAGTCTCCCTTGGGGGAGGGGGTGAGAAGGTGTGTTGTCAATGGCACAGACACTGGATTATTTGAAGGCAAATAATGAACTCGTTTATTCACTGAAGGGGAAGGTCTTATATACCCTCCTCCCAGCACCCAGTCTGTCTGGTCATCCCTCATTGGCTGGGCATGATCAGGAACTCTGACAGCGACTGTTGCTAGGCCCTATGACAGACTCCAGGCTGTCTCATTAAGGAGTACATTACGTGTATGCCTTGGCAACTGGTTTGAGCCAATTTCCCTACTACACATGTCAGAATTATTGAAGAACAATGCATTCACAAGCTGCATCAACTTTCCTGCCTTTCATTTCTCAGGCACTTTTGCTTTTTCTGAGGCGTGTGGCTTTTGGCAAGTGTAAACTGGTTCCTTCCAATCCTAATGACGAATATTGCCTCTCAAATCACAGAATGCATTGAACACAACAATAAATGGTATCACCAAGAAAGGTGCAAGGTTTAAAGGTGCAGAGTTGTGGGAGGAAAAGCATAGCTGATACACGTGTAGCAGAAAGAGCTAGCTATTCTGGAACAGGGTGGCCAATAAATATTCAGTTGGTTCAAGGTACAGTGTCAGTTCAAGATAAAGAGATGGTTCAAGGTTCAGATTGCTCCATATCACAGAGCTGACTCCAGGTGTAAGGAGTCCAGAACGTGGATGAATGTATTTTGGGCACTTAAAGGAAAGAACTGACAACCAATGTGATTACAGCAAATTTGTCCTTTATAAAGACCTTCAGGATGATCATAACTAAAGCAATGCTGACCACTGAGGCTGCCGTGAGGAAGATACACAGGAAAATAAAATCACAAAGGAAGAAGACAGAAAGCTACAATCACAAGAGCTCAGGAGAAAATAACTCCTGTAGTTCTCAGGAATCAACAGTATTGACTCAGAAAGCGTGCTGGTTAGCTTTTTGTCAACTTGACCCATGCTAGAGACATCTGGGAAGAAGAATCCTCAGCTGATGAATTGCCTCCATTAGATTGGCAAGTCTGTGGGGCCTTTTCTTGATTGATGATTGATGTGGGAGGGACCAGACCACTTTGGGGTCCTGGGATGTTTAAGAAAGCAGGCTGAGCAAACCTTGAGGAGTAACTAGTAAGATGTGTTCCTCCATGGTCTCTGATTCAGTTCCTGCCTGAGTTCCCACCTGGCTTCTTGCAGTGGTGACTGTGATGGGGAAGTTTAAGCCAAATAAACTTTTTCCTCCCCAAGTAGCTTTAGATTATGATGTTTTATCACTGCAATAGAAAGCAAACTGCCAGTGAGTCAGCAAACTTCTAAGATGAGAGAGAAAGAAAAGAACACACAGCAATTGAAGCCAAAACAGAAAACCAGGAGAAGAGAAGCTCACTAAATTATAGGATTTCATTCACTACAAACATTTTAACAATAACATAACTAAAAATGGTCTCAATTCTGGAGTAAAAGATGCACCTGGCAGGCTGAATTGAAAAGCAGGAAACAATAACCAACTGTTTATTGCAGCAGGAAACTCAACCAGCTGGCAACGTATATGGAGACTGAAAGTGCAAGGATGGAAAACGGCATTTAAGCAAACAGACTCCAAAAGCTGTGCTCCTACCTGACAAAGCAGATATCCAGCCAAAGTTAGGAAAAATAAAGATAACTACATATGAATAATTGGAACACTCATTCACAAATTTAAAAAATCAAAGGGTAATTTCTTGTATTAATCAGATCATAGTGGAATTGGAATAAAATTCAACTGCAAGAGAAACAACAGAAACACATGGTGATTGAACAGTATGTGTTTTATGCAAACATGATTCAACATATGCAAATTAATAAAGAAATTCAGTGCATAACATGATCAAGGATAAGAATGATATGGAAGAAGTCTACAATAAAATAAATTCATTCTTGATTACAGCCCTGAACAAACCAGGAAGAGAAAGCTCACACCTGCACACAATACAGTGTACTGTGATACTCCTACCAACAGCATTATACTGTACAGGGAATAACTCAAATTACTTCCTTTAAATATAGGTTAGAGCCAAGGGCGACCATTCCCTTAACTATTATTCAATACAGAGCTTGGATCCTCGGATAAATAAGATGAGAGAAGAAAAAGAGAGCTACAGTCAGGAAAGGAAGAAGTCAAATTACCCTATTAGTAGATGAAATGTGTTTATAATGAAAATCCCGAGGGCTGACAGAGCACTTGTCTAGCATATGGAAGGCTCTGAATTTGGCCCTCTGACCCACATCTAAGAAAATGACTCCAGAACCACCCAGAGTCCAGCAAGATGTCTCTGCAGGTAAACGTGCTGGCTGCACAGACTGGAGATCTGAGTTCAATCCAAGAACACCACGAAAAGGGGAAGACAGTGGCATGCCTTTGGAATCCCAACACAGGGGAATCACCTGGAAGCTGAAGGGCCAGCTAACCTGGAGGACGCAGCATGGAAGAAAGTACAGGAGAGATCGCCTCACAAGTTGTAAGAAAAGAACTGATTCTCAAAAGTTATCCTGTGATCTCCACACACAGTGTAACACACACACACACACACACACACACACACACACACACATTAAAAAGACTGAGAGAAGCTGTGGTAAAGCATCTCTGCATTTAAATAAGCAGGGTGGATTATGAAAATAAGCTTGCACACCTCTGACTATACCCATAGCCACAGAATCCCTCACTGTAAGTCGATGAAGTGTATGATGCCATAGCCACAGAATTCCTCACTGTAAGTCGATGAGGTGTATGATGCTAATTATACTATAAGAAAGCCATTCCTGCTCACCCACACTCACTGCTGTCAGATGCAGGGGAAGAAGAGCCACTCAGGCTGCTGCTCAGCTTGTCCTCAGCCTCTGCCTGCACTTCAGGGATGAAAGGTGAGCCTGGGCGGCGCCTGAAGAGAGAAGTGGAGGTAGCGCCACCTGGTAGTTAATCAGGATTCTTGTGCTCCATGTTGTTGGAAAGCCTGGATCTGGCAAGAACAGGAGAGCTGGGCAGTCTGCACTGAGCCCTGGGTCAAGTCCACATCAGTGCTGGATGCTGGGGAGCCAGCCCCCAGGAAGAGAAAAAAGGAAAGCAAAGGTGTCTGTCTGTCTGTCTGTCTGTCTGTCTGAATCTCAATCTCTCTCTCTCTCTCTCTCTCTCTCTCTCTCTCTCTCTCTCTCTCTTCCCCCTCTCTCTCCTTCCTTTCCTCCCTCCTCCCCTCCTTCCCCTTCTCTCAATCTCTCTTTCTCTCTCTTACTCTCTCTCTTTCTTTCTTCCTTTACTTTTTAAAAGATTGGCAGTGGGGATAATAAACAGGAGGCAAATATATGCTTAACACAGAAAGGGACAAACACGGGATTCAAGACAGTGGAGGATATGGCTTGTTAAATGCCCAGGTTGCTAATCTAAAATGATTTATAGTTTGATTTTATATCTAAAGAGACCAATTGAGAAATAATTCACTGTTCTTGATTGTAATCCCTATAACAGAGACTGAGGCAGGAGGATTTGGGGTTTGGGTGACTGATCTAAATATCGAACTCTGTCCCTAAAGAACAAGAAGAGGAGGGGGGACTAAGTGTAGACTGTTAACCTGCAGTCAGATGGTGCAGTGTGTGCAGTACAGGACACTTCATAGACCACAAAGGTCAATGTTGTAAAGTAATTCAGTTTCATACTCTAATAACCTTAGTAACATTCGAGCATGAATGGGGGAGGGTCACACAAGCCCTCCCCCTCCAGCTGAGGAGCTATAGACAGTTGATGACTGCCAGGAGAGGGAAAGTTGGTTTTCTTCAGGAGTGTGGTCCTTGGTGTGTTGACTATCCAGGGGATAATTTTACTCCATGTATACCTAGGCAGCACTGACTGGACTAGGCGAGTCATTGAAGGAGGGAGAGGGAGAGGGATAGGGAGGGAGAGAGGGGAGGAGAGAGGGAGGGAGAGAGGGAGGGAGGAGAGGGTGGGAGGCAAAGAAGTTCTTGGGAGGTGGACTTTGGGGGGAATTCTGTTGTAAGGTAGCAGTGGAGCATGAGTGAGACTGAGTATGATTAAAATACATCCTATGTATGAAGTTCTCAAAATTCTCAAAGAATAAAAATTTTGAAAGTTTTTGATAAAGTTAACATTTATTGGAGTACAAGATACACAGAGAAAGTGCAGGCTGGGCAGTGGCCAGACTCTGTAAGCATGAGGACCTGAGTTCAGATCCCCAGCACCAGGTGAAAATTCTGATAGTGGGAGGGGGAGCCAGGAGGATCCCAGGGCCTTGCTGACCAGTCATTCTGACTGAATCAGAAATCCCTGGTTCATCCCTCAGGTTCAGGGTGAGAGTGAGGATTACACTATTGTTGACCTCCACAGGGATGCACACCCACATACAGCCACACATGCACATACAAAATTATAGAAAATCTGACTAGACAGCTTGATGTATATTTACAATGTGACATACTTGTATTTGTGAAACTCAGATTTTTTTAAAGAACATTTTGAGTACTTCAGAAGGAGGAATAGGAGCACACACCTATAATCTCAGGATTCAGCCTGAGGCCCAAGGTTTGCAAGTTGAAGGACAGCCTGTGCTACATAGAGGGTGCTGGCCAGCCTGGGCTACAGAGTGAAACTTCTTCTGCCCTCTACCTTGAAAAACAAAAGAAGAGAAAGAAAGAGAAGAGGGAGGAATGGAGAAGGACAGAGGTGTGGGAGAGGATGGGGGAGGGGAGAGAGCAGCAGTGAGACACACAGGAAAGACAGAGGACCACAGGGCTTCCCTCAAGCTCCATCATGGCCACCCTTTCCAAAGGTCACCGTGTTCTTCCTTCTTTGTGTTTGTTGTCTACTTCTAGTTAGTTTTTACTTCCATTGTGTAGTAGTGCTGGTACCTAACCCAGGGCTCCAGGCCTGCCCCAGGTATGCCAGAGTTACATTCCCAAATCCAAGGATTTGATAACTGTGTAATCAACTTTCTGGGTGTTTCTCTTCACCCTCCCCCCCTTATCCTAACCTGGCCTTTCTCTAAACCCAAGTGGATCTGGGACACCTGCATTACACTTCTGTGGCACCTGAAGCCTCCTGGGCAAAAACTATTGATGAGGAATCCCACATCTGTTCCAGGACTTTTGCTTAAGAACCTATGACTCTGGGAGCTGCATTATCAACTCATACAGGTCACCACCTTTCAAACTCATTTTTAAAATTATTTATAGTGGTATTCTATTTGTACTGAAATGTGATTTTATTTGTATGTTAATAAATAAAGTTGCCTAGGGGTCAGAGCTATTAGCAAGCCATAGCGAAAGCCAGGGCGGTGGTGGTGCACGCCTTTAATCCCAGCACTTGGTAAGCAGAGCTAGGTAGATCTCTGTGTGTTCAAGGATACAGCTAGCATTGGAGACACACGCCCTTAATCTCAATACCAACCATAGAAGACTTGGGAGGTCTGTACAGAGAGGCCGTGACGAGACAGCCACGTAGTTGGGTTTACAACCAATGAAAAGGAAGAACCAGAACTCTTTATAAATCAAATGCACAGGAAGTAGCTCCCTTTTCGGAGAGGTCTCTTGGCGAGAGAGTCTAGCTGGCAGAAAGTGGGTAAGGCTCCTAGCTCTGACCTCTTGGGCTTTCATCTTTACATTGGCTCTGTGTTTCTTATTTAATAAGGCGGTTGGTTAC
>CABHPP010087340.1:0-10313 GCA_902168425.1 Peromyscus attwateri | reverse complement strand
AGCACCGTTTCAGTCTTAGAAATGATGCAGTTTAAAGCAATAGATTCACAATAAGACAGATTCAGATAGAACAAGACTTTAAATGCTTTAAAATGTTTGTAAAAATGTACGTAGGCTTCAAAGAGAGATAAAAAGGAATATATACAGTTATATAAAGAAATAGATAGTTTTGAAAAATGAAGTCTTTAAAGAGACAGTAAAGGTAGTATAAAATATAAGCCACGTAAAGATGGATATCACACAGAGAATCTGCATTGTGTTGTCTTTGGGATTCTTAACTGCAGAGAGATATTTGATTGTAAAGGAAGCTGAGTTAAACCAATATGTATATTTTAAAGATACCTTGACTTCAAAATTTGGATGTAAAGATATGTTGCTTTGGAAAGGAAGCTCTGATTTTGTTTCCACAGAAAGCCAGAGGCTATGGATTTGTTCCAGATTAAGATACATCAGGTTTGACCAGCCAAGACCCCCTGAAGGTCTCCGATGACACCATGGCCCAGATGATCCAACATCCAGAACAGTTTCAAGGCAACTGGCTCAGACAATCAGACAATACACCCTCGCGGACTACTCCATGATCCTAAAATTTTCTTTGTGTCCCCATAAGATACAGCGCCCCCCTCCAGCAAGAAGCAGTAAGAGAAGCTACGCCCAAAATCCCAAATTATATGTAATTTACTTTAAGGTTAAAACCTTCCTTTTTGAAAAAAAAGGGGGGGGAAGTGCTGTGGGATGTTCTGTATGGCAAATGTGTTGCTAATAAAACACTGATTGGCCAGTGGCTAGGCAGGAAGTATAGGCAGGACTAACAGAGAGAATTAAAAGAACAGGAAGGCGGAGGGAGTCACTGCCAGCCGCTGCCAGGACAAGCAGCATGTAAAGATGCCGGTTAGCCACGAGCCACGTGGCAAGGTATAGACTTATGGAAATGGATTAATTTAAGCTATAAGAACAGTTAGTAAGAAGCCTGCCACGGCCATACAGTTTATAAGCAATATAAGTCTCAGTGTTTACTTGGTTGGGTCTGAGCAGCTGTGGGACTGGCAGGTGAAAGAGATTTATCCTGACCGTGGGCCAGGCAGGAAAACTCTAGCTACATGGTGTTTATCATAAAATTCTTTAAATGAATATTTTCATAATCTGTACTTTTGTTTTGATTCACACAAAATTCTCGTGACAACAAGAAGCAGATTTGCCCTTTAAAAGCTGGTGATCAATGTTATGAAGATTTCTTAATAACATAAAATTATTCTGCAATTATGAACATATTTTAGAACTTAATTAATTAGCTCAAGATTTGGTAACACCAATGGAAGAAAGAAAGAAACATGCTAAGATTGTCTCACTAATCTGCAGGCAATACATTCTAGTATACATGTCTTTGAGTATAAACTCCAGTTCTAAAGCATAGTGTGATATGTTCCCTTTACATGCACTGTTTTTTCTCCTGAAAGATTGGGCACTTCTAATAAATTTACACTTGAAGACAGATTAACAAAATTAGAGAAAAATCTAAATTTCCTATTTTCTTTCAAATGGGAAGGCATAGTTCAAACAAAAATGACAAATGTATTTTAGGTAGTGCCTTTCCTGTACAACACACAATTTATAAACCTTGCCGATTGGCCAGGCACTGGTGGTGCATGCCTTTAATCCCAGCACTCAGGAGGCAGAGCCAGGTGGATCTCTGTGAGTTTCAAGTCAGCCTGATCTATAGAACAAGATCCAGGACAGGCATCAAAACTACACAGAGAAACCCTGTCTCAAAGAAACCAATAAAACAAAATAAAATAAACCCTGCTGACGACAAAGTTATCAGAAAGAACTGGGTGAAGTATGATATTCACAGCACTATAAATATTTTATTTTAAACATGTGGAGTCCAGATGAAAATAGAAAAGTTTTTCCATTATTTTCTACATGATTAAATTACATATGTCTGAAGAAATGATGCACCAGGCCACAGATATTATACATGTTTGTTGTACATAACTCAAATACTCTATACACAAAGAACATAAGTACATCATGGGCTTGTTCTTTCCATATGAACGGCCATTTTCACATTTTATCAACTATTGGCTTGCTTTCCTCCTTTGTAGATTTTATTCCTGGATATATTGTTCTTCTCACAGTGTTTTATACTAAATATGTGTGTATACACATACATACATATATATTATGTTTAACAATAAATTAATCTTCATTCATAATATATATCAAATAATACAATGAAATGTTAGGTTTTTATTTCATTTGTGTGCATAAGAAAAGGTTTTGTAGTGTTCTAAGTCCCTGTAACTATTGGCAAATAGGTAAATATTTTGTTACTAATACATGTATGATTGTCCTCAGACTGTACCTTCAGTATGTAATACACCTTGCAGACTTGGTTTCAAAAAGTACCATCAGGAGGGAAGGGATGCATGGCTTTTTATAGTGCTCCCTGACAAGTGAATAAAATTTCCAACATGACAGGTAAATTTATGCCTTGTAAAAGTTTTGCTGGTGAATGGATTTTTCCCATCTTAAATGGTTCTCAAGTAGATGTTTATGAGAACTGAAAAGTTAAATTTCATCATGAAATTAAAGGAATCAATAGTACTGTACCTTGACATAATATATGTATCTTGAACTATAATTTTCATACTTTATTTTAGAATCATTGCGCATAATAACATCCTAGAGTACAAAGATCAGTATAGTGTATACATTAGTCTGGAATTTAGCACTCTCTACCTTTCAGCTTTCTTAAGACATGCTATCTTCACATTCTTACTTGCCCAGTGCTCTAGGAGCTTTGTGACAAGTTATAAATGTTCAGTGATGCTGCATCCAGCTTAAAAAGTGTGTGTTTTACATTGTGTCCAGTCATAGATAATGCTGTAATATGGTAGGTTTACTTTTCAGTTGTACTCTAGTTAACACTGAATGTGGAAGCCAACATTCAGAGCTCTGAATTAAAGTTTTGTTACAATGTTGGAAAAAAAAGGATCTACAGTGACTTTGGAGATTCAATATCTGGTGTTATCTTCATTGTATACTGAAGGTTAAATGGAACCCATGAGTGTGAAGTTGATGCTATTGTATCAAGCTACTGAAAGATAGAAATATTTGCCTTTTGAATAAGGAGAGAGAAAATTATAAACCCAGAGTTCATTTAATCTCCAGACCTGTGTACATAAGAATTGAACGTGAGAAATGTGGAGATGGGTATAGAATTCAGACACAGAAAGTTTTCATTGAAATTCCAAATATTTGTGATTAGAGAACACAGTAAATATTGTAAGTACATATCCCATTTTGATAGAATGCTGTATAGAACAATAGCAATAAAAATTGAGGATATTCAGATGATACTATGACAAATATATTAAATGCAAATTAAGAGTTTTCTTCTATTATCTATTGTTGAATGTGATTTTTATACCCTGGAATGTTTTAGGTGCTGGCTCCTTTCTGTGTTTTCGAAAAACTTTGAAAATATAAATTGTTCATAGTGCCTAATAATTAGCAAATGGTTAAAGAAAATGTTAAATGTTTTTAATACCACTAACCAAGAGTTTAGGTAATACTTATTTCATCACTTGCAGTTTCTTCTATTGACACAATAACATTTAGGAGACTGTATATTATAGTAAAAATAACCATTTAGAAGGAATTCTTTCCCCATCAAGTGTTAGGTGTAACATACATAGCCTTGAGAAATGAAAAACTGTCACGTGCATGCTGTTTTCTCAACAAATCCTACTGCCTAAAAATTAGTGTTCTCCTTGCTCCACATCCTCTCCAGCATTATCTGTCACTTGTGGTTTTGATCTTAGCCATTCTAACAGGTGTAAGGTGGAATATCAGAGATGTTTTGACTTGCATTTCTATGATGAATAAAGATGTTGAACATATCTTTCAGTTTTTCTCAGCCATTTGAGATTTTTCTGTTGGGAATTCCCTGTTTAGATCTATATCCCATTTTTAATTGGATCATTTTGTTTTATGATGTCTAGTTTCTTGAGTTCTTTATGTATTTTGGAAATCACTCTCTGTCAGATGTGGGGTTGGTGAAGATCTTTTCCCATTCTGTAGAATGTCATTTTGTCCTGTTGATGGTGTTCTTTGCCTTACAGAAACTTATCAATTCCCTGAGGTCCCATTTTTTTAATTTCTTCACTCTTAGTTCTATTCAAAAAGCTGTTTCCTATTCCAATGTGTTCAAGACTATTCCCCACTTTCTATTCTATCATGTCTAGTGTATCTGGATTCATATTGAGGTCTTTAATCCACTTTGAATTGAGTTTTGTGCAGAGTGAAGAATATGGATCTATTTGCATTCTCCTACATGCCAATATCCAGTTATACTAGCACCATCTGTTGAAGATGCTTTCTTTTTTCAATTGCATAATTCAGTCTTCTTTGTATAAAATCAGGTGTCCAAGGTATGTGCATTTACATCTGGGGCTTTGATTCAATTTCACTGACTGACCTGTCTATTTTTACACCAATACCATGATGGTTTTATTACTAGCTGTATAGTAAACCTTGCAAACAGGGATTATGACACTTCTAAATACACCTTTATTGATTTTAAGAGTGCAAATTTGTACAGCCACTTCAGAAATCAAAATGGCAGTTTCTCAGAAAATTGGAAAAAAAAATCTACCTCAAGACTCAGGTACCACTGTTGGGCATGTTGGACCCAAAGTTTAGGGTCCTGAGTGGGCACCCCAAGAACCCAGACTCCAGTCCAGTTGATGCAATAGCAAGAGGTTTTTATTATGTCTGTATACAGTCGGGCAAACTCTGCTCAAAGAGCAAGAGTCACACCACACCATAGTTCATAGATACGTTTAAAGGAAAAACCCACAAAAAGTCACAAGATTACAATTCCCATACAATCACAGAGTGATCACAGAGTGGGTACAGTGGGTACAGTTACGTCAACCTCAAGAGGGGTATCAAGGGGGGGAGTGGAGGTCACAGTGGTCCTTCCTGGAACATTTGCAAAGTATCGCAGTTACAGTTGAGCACATCTCTTAACAGAAATCTCTTTACATTGTCATATTGTTGTAGGGGTGGTCAGCTTGCCCTGGGAACTAGATTTTTAGTTTCTCATTTCCTGGTGCTTGAAGTTTCTCATTTCTGAGGCTTGGAGGTGTAAGCCTGAAGGGTTAGGGTCTTTCAGGGCATATATCAAAAGGATGATCAATCACATCAAAAAGCCACTTGCTGGTCAACTATATTCATAGCAGTTTTGCTCTTAATAGCCAGAACCTGGAAATAACCTAGATGTCCCTCAACTAAAGAATGGATAAAGATAGTGGCACATTTACAAAGTAGAGTGTTACTCAGCTGTTAAAAAAAGGACATCATGAAATTTATGGGCTAAAAGCTGGAAACTGACACAATCATCCTAAGTGAGGTAACCCAAACACTTTCTGACAAATATGGTATGTACTTACTCATAAGTGGATATTAACTGCAAAGTAAATAATAACAATGCTATAATCCACAGATCCAGAGAGGCTAGGCAACAAGGAGGGCTCAAAGTGGGGATACTAGGATCACCCTGGGAATGGGAAATAGAAGAGATTTTGTGGGTAGACTGGGGTCAGGTGGGGATGAAAATGTGAGGCATCAGGTGAGGTGGGTAGGGGGGAGTGTACCGAAAGATGACTGGAAGGGGGACATTTAATGGTCAGGTATAAACCTGGTACAAGGGAAACTCCCAGGAATCTACAAGCATGACTTAAACTAAGATGCCTATCAAAAGATGATACATAGCCTAAATTGGATATCTCCTGTGACCAGGCAAAGTTTCCAGTGGAAGGAATGTGACACCAACACAGCCTCATAATTTTAGACCTACAGTCTGTCTCGCTACAGGATTTGCTAGGGTCAGGGAGGTAGAGAGACTGTGGGAGTGGCCAACCAATTACTGTTCCAGCTTGAGACCCATGTCACAAGAGTGAGCCCATCGCTGACACTACCTGGAGCACATAGACCCAGAGGCTGGATGGCTCAGAGACCCAGGATAGAACCAAACATTATTGGGAAAAAAAGTAAATTTAATGATGCCTATTGATATTTTGCTATACTCATAGATTGTTGCCTAGGCCAATTGTCATCAGAAAGGATTCATCCAGCATTTGATGGAACCAGATGCAGAGACCCACAGCCAAATATTAGGCCATATTTGGGGAATCCTGCTTAAGAGAGGGAGGAAGAATTATAGGAGCAGAGGAGTCAAGGACATCACAAGAAAATCCACGGGATTAACTAAGCTGAGCTTACAGGAGTTCACAGAGACTGAACTGACAACCAAAGAGCCTGCATGGAACTGACTAAGTTCCGTGAACTAAGTCATTAGGCCCTTGGCATATATGTGACAGCTGTGTAGTTTGATTTTGTGGGAGTCCTAATAGTGGAAACAGATGTTATCTCTAACTATTTTTCTGGCTTTTATGACCTATTCCTCATGCTAGGTAATCTTGATGCTAGGTAATAAAAGATGAGATGCTTAGTCTTAAAATAACTTAATATGCCATATTTTGTTTATATATATATGGGAAGTCTCTATTTTCTGCATAGAAATGAAGGAGGAGTGAATGGAGGGGCAGTTTGGTGAAAAGACTAAGATGAGGAGAAGGAGGGGAAACTGAATTCTGTGGTAATATTGTGTTCCCCAAAATATTGTGCACCCTAATAAACTTATCTGGGGTCAGATAACAGAACATCCATTAGATATAGAGGCCAGAAAATGGTGGCACACACCTTTAATCCTATCATGTGGGAGGCAGAGATCCATTTGGATCTCTATGAGTTTAAAGCCACACTGGAAACAGCCAGGCATGGTGACTCACACCTTTAATCCCAGGAAGTGATGGCAGAAAGCAGAAAGGTATATAAGGCGTGAAGACCAGAAAGTAGAAGCTTTTGGCTGGTTAAACTTTTAGGCTTTTGAGCAGCAGTTCAGCTGAGATCCATTTGGATGAGGACTCAGAAGCTTCAAGTCTGAGGAAACAAGACCAGCTGAGTAATGGGTGAGGTGAGTAAGAGGTGGCTTGTTCTGTTTCTCTGATCATTCAGCGTTCACCCCAATACCCAGCCCGGATTTGTTTTTATTAATAAGACCTGTTAAGATTCATGCTACAGAATTCCATACCAAAAATAAATACATAATTTTTTTAAAAAAATTAGTGTCCTCCAATGGAATGTCAATGGGTATAGCAACCACACTTCAAGGTAGGCCCTGTGCCCATGAGTCATTTTTCAACACAAAATCAAATTCATACTTTGTTTTGTAGATTTCTTGTTTCATTTTGGCACTTGTTTTTATATTGTTCTTTTGCTTCTTTGATAAAGCAGCTCAGAAGACCAGCTTCCAGAACTGTTCTAGGGCTGTGAATAGAAGACCTCGTAAGAGTGGGACTTTAGAAAACTTTTTTATTTGAGGGTCTTTAGAAATAAGTCTCTATCTATCCGAGGAGTAAACAAAGAAACAGTTTCTGATGGTAACATTTTTTTTACTTCAACTTAGAAAATCTCTCCTCTATAAATCACAGTTTGCATACATACATCTCTCTCCTACCTGTCCATACATCTCTACACAAAATTACATCTATTTTCACATGGCTACACATCTTTCTTATACATACATTTCTCTTCTACATCTCTCTTCTATACAGCTTCTCCTTCTTCGTCACCACACAGTTACAAATCTCCACATAGCCATTTTCATAACTCTCTCACCATACAGCAATTTACACAGTTCCTTCATATTCTCTCATAAAGTTCTTTAAACAGTTCTTTCACATAGCTCCTCTACATAGCAGCGACTCTTTCACATTGCTGTCTCACATACATGCACACAGATTACTACATCATTCACTCACTCTCTACTCATTCACTCTCTCACTTATTCTTTCACATTTCTCTCAAACTTCTTCATCTCTCACACTCCTTTCTCTGTCCATTCAGCTACATCACTCACTCAGCACACACAAACACACTTCAACAGTCAATGCTGGGCAATTATATGTTACATTTTCTAGGTCTGTCCCATTCTTATTACATATGATAAGTTATATAGTTTTTCTCATGCTAGGGAGGTCACAGTTTTTATTATTAAAACAGTGGTTTAAATTTCCATATATTTCATCATATTCTACTCTACCCTCAAGTCGTTCCTGAATCTTTTCCTATCCATACCATCTAACTTGAAGATCTTTCTAAAAACAAACACACAATATAGCCACAAGCTACCTCAAAACCTAAAGAACAAAATAAACATACATACCAAAACAAACAAAAAATCAAATCAAGACAAACAAACAAAAAAACACCAAATTATAATCAAATAAAAGCCATATTTATCTTTCTGTTTCTACATTACCTCACTTAGTATGATTTTTTTCTCATTCCATCCATTTGCCTGTAATTTCATGATATCACTATTTCATTGGCTGAATAATACTCCATTGTACAAATGTACCACATTTACTTTATGCATTCTTCTGTTGAGGGGAATCTATGTTGTTTTTTAAATTTGACTATTATGAATGGAGTAACAAGGAACATAAATGAGCAAATGTCTAAGTGGTAGGATAAAACATTCTTTGGATATATTCACAAACATGATTTAGTTATATCTTGATGTAGATTGATTGCCATCCTCCAGACAAACTGCCACACTGATTTTCATAATGGCTCTATGATTTTTCACTCCTATCTGCAATGTATGAGTATTCTTAATTCACATTCTTGCCATCTTTGCTTTCAATTGTGTTGTGCGTCTTTGCCATTTTGACAGGTGTAAGAAGAAATCTCCATGTAGACTGGTTTGCATTTACATGGTTGCTAATGATGTTGAGTGTTTCTTTAAGTGATTCTCAGCTATTTGAGTTTCCTCTGTTGGTATTTTATGTGTCTGTAGCCCATTTTTGACTTACTTGTTTTATTGAGATGTATTGTCTTGAGATCTTTATAAATTTTGGATATTATTCTTCTATCTGATTGTAATTGATGAAAATATTTTCTCATTCTGAAGGCTACTGGATTGTCTGAATGACATTGTTTTTTGACATGCAGAAGCTTGGTGGACTGACAGATTGACAAAACAGCATTCAAGCAGGCACAGAACATACACATACAACAGACAGTAAAGATACTACTTCCTATCATGAACATTATAGGTCATATTTTCTGTGTGTCTATATTAAGCTCTGTCTATGAAAACTGTTTTTGACACAAAACTCATTTGCAGTGTCTGATGTAATCCAAGTCAACTACTACAAATGGTAATCAGAGAACTGATTTGGTAAACTAAGCTTGTTAGAAAATTTGCCCAAGAGGAATTGTGTCTGCGAACTTCATGTCCAATGACATGGATCTAATCATAAGGGATATGGAGCAGAAGAATTATCATAAATGATATTATTATCCCTTAATTGTCCCCTGGACTTAGGAACTCATATGCAGAGCCCCAGGCCAGAGAGTGACTATACAACCCACAGAGACAAACAGTATACTCAAAATAAATGTACTGAGATTTCTGAAAAGTACCGCATTCCTTTGCACTAACTATAATAATAAAAAGAGACACATGAATGTGTTCATGCATAATTGATACAAGGGTTTCTCCATGACTCTTCATGCTGCACTTTGCTCAGGCTCTCATCTCAGCTACATTACAAAGATGTTGTCTTTGATCTTTGTCGTCCTGGTCCTGAAGCCTCCCTTACTTCTCTGCAGTTTGACTGACCCTGTGTGCTTTTTCAGAATTAAAGACAAGAAAAATCCAGAAGGAGATAAAGACACTGATTGTTCCTTTTTCATTTATACAGAGCATGGAAACATGAAGAATGATTATTTCAGTGGAAATCTAGATAAGCAGTAAGTGCCTCTTTCACTTATTAATTTTTGTTTATCATGGTAGATGATACATTCTAGGGCTGCGGAGAGGTAGACCATTATTCTGTGTGCCTTCCTTCTGTCTTGTCCTCCCTCTTTTAGGACATTACCCAAATTTAGTTCATATTTAATGAAGGTTATTGTCCTGTTTCTGATGGTTTAGGGATTAGCTTGTTTCTATTTTTCAAGTCACAGATTCCAGGCTGAAAGCTAAATAAATGATCCACGCTTTCAACTTTGCTTCTGGAGACAATCCTTTAATACGATGATTCCCAACTGGTGTCATGTGATGTCCCTCACAAACACAGTACTAAACATTGCTTTTAGTTTATTTCATAGAGGCTACAATAAAGTGGTCTTTCTTTTGCCTGCTACTGTTTTTTTTGTTTTGTTTTGTTTTTTTT
>CABHPP010087336.1:0-17804 GCA_902168425.1 Peromyscus attwateri | reverse complement strand
GTGTGTGTGTGTGTGTGTGTGTGTGTGTGTGTGTGTGTGTGTCTAGATTTCTGTATATAAGGAAACAATACGGATATCACTAGTAGAATTTCTATAACCAGAAAATGGAGAAATGAGAAAAATTATGATTTAATTTCTTTTACAAGGATTGAGTAGTTTTCTTTTCTTTCTTCCTTCCTCCTTCCTTCCTTCCCTTCTCTGTCTCTCCATCTCTGTCTCTGTCTCTGTCTCTCTCTCACTCTCCCTCTTTCTTTCTCTCTTTTTCTTTCTGAGGAGAGCATTTTTTCATTCTAGAGCACATGCTATACTTTTTTCTCTTATTGAAACTGGATTTTTTAAGAAGTTTTCATTTGCTACTTACTCTAGCTTACTCCTGAGCAAAATAGTTACAAGTAAAATTGCCTATTTAATATTTTCTAAATTTAAGATTTTTTATTTTCTATAACTTTAAACTTTTAAGTAACTGGAACACATCTATCATATCCTTATCTATCCAGTTCCTCAAGTGTCAATATCTTATAATTGTTTTTACATGCTTTTTGTTTCTTAAATTAGAAAATTCCATTGATTTTAGCTGCAAAATGTACTCAAAATTTGTCTGATTTTCTGCTTCTTCTCTTTTTCTTGATATACTTTTGCTATAACCAGACATATGGTAGTAGCTTCTTGATCATTCACTCTTTATTGCAGTAAAATGTATTTACTATATATCACCCAAGGCAATGCTTTACAAATAAGGTGTTGTTATAGCCCAAAAATAAACTGTAAGAAAATGTATCCATGATTCCTGTTTCTTTCTGCAAATCTTGTTTGAAATCCTATACTTAACTTGCTTGTATGTTTGTTTGTTTATTAGTTTGTATTTCTTTCCTCTGAAATAGCCTTTCCCCTGATTTTCCTAAAGGAAATAAAATGCAGTGATTCATTTACTGCACACCACTCATGGTTCCTGATTACTTTCAGCAAGTTAAGCTATTCCTTTTTGCCTGAGTTCTAAATTCCTATAGAAAAGACTGTCCGAGCGGAGTTGGATTTCTGATCCAGTGCTGATTATCTTCACCTTCCAGGGTACACCAGAAGCAAAGTTTGTGTGCAACATTTAACTTATTTGATTGCCTGTACTTTTCTCCACACAGCATGATGTGCTGCAAAGAAGAGAGGGGAGAGTGTCAGTCTGAATTTTTGAAACCATACTTAGCTCTTTCTTTGTGTGTGCTTTTACTATTTCCAGAGACAGAATATTGCAACCTGATGCTAATATTTCCTAGAGCAATGTAATTTCTCTGATTATGGAACCTATCTCTTCAGCTGTGAAAGAGGCTGAATGATGAAAACTAATGTCTGTCTTAGTAACTGAATGAGATAACTGTAAGCCGTGCTGTGTTACAAGAGAAGTTTTGACGTATGGATATGGATATCTTAGCACCAGTAAAGAAGTCCAGCTTTAGATATTGGTGCCGGAAATCATCTTTCACAGAGCTACTACTTTCATTTTTAGAATATAGTTTTAAGAGCTCTGTTAGTCACATCACAGGTTGCTACACAGGTCACACATCTCTGTAAACTGTGTCAGTTAGATATTCTCCCACACTAAGCCATGCTGGTCTCAGGGATGTCATATTTCTCTATATCTAGTCATGGCAGCCACTTCTGCTGATCAGAGCTGTGTCAGAGCTGGTATCGCTTTCCTATGGTGATAAAGATGTATTTCTAACAAAGACAATCACAAAGTGACCCAACCTTTCAAAAGTAGAATCAGGATGACAGACTTTGCTTTTGCTACCTCATTTGACAGCAATATAAGAATCCTACACACACAATTACCAAAGGAATCTTTGCTTTTTTACTGTTTGGTTCCTAAAGATACTTGACTCTTGTCGCAGGGCAAGTCAAAAGAAAGTTCATACGGGGTATAAGCTTTAGTCTTTTAAGCCAAAGAAGACTTAGGTCAGTACTTCTCAAATAACATTCTATTCCTTCCACTCTGCTTACTTGATCTAAGTTTCCATGGTGCCTTATCTCAGTAATATCTTTCAACCAGGGAGACCAAAATGACCAGAGTGAACAAAATCTTCACTTTAGATTCTGCTGCAAAACTAAGGTATTTATTGCACATCAACAAATTAAGCCTTGTGTTTACTTTCCCTTTTTGGAATGATGATGGTCACCTTCCTGTGGTTGTTTGTAATGGGTTTTCTGAACAGATTTTGAAAGAACCACTGCTACCAAAATTCTCTCATCTAAAATCATATACCTGGGAGCTTGAGAAGTAAATTGGTTATCAATTTTTGAATGATAGAAAAGTGCCAAAATTCCCTTCTTTGGATGTTTCAGATATTTTTCATAGTGGGAAATTCTTTTGAATACCTGACCTAAATGTCTAATGGTCCATAGGTTACAAATAAAATCTTCTGTGTGTCAAAGTAAGCCACAGTTGGCAGAAGAGGTAAAAGGCAGAAATGTCCCAGTGTCTCCCCATTCTTGGGGTACCAGTGTTTCCTAGGCTTCCGTAATTTTGTAGTATAAACAGAGCTCCTCTGATTCCTCTGATTCATAGTTGATAATTCTAGGATCTAGGCAGTAGAGCAAAGAGAAAATGCTTTCATGCTGATTAAGAATTAATTTTACATGTAGCTCTTTACTCACCAATTTATTGCGGTGGCCTAAGAGCTAATCCTGTTTGCCATTTTTAACCATCATCCAATGTTCTACCCTTCTTTAAGGTTTGGCTCAATTCTAATTCCCATGATTATAGCTCTTAATTTGAAAAAGCCCATAAAAGTCAATAATTTGAAATGTCCAGAGCAATAGGGTAAAGCACAGAGGATTCTGATGATATAGTCCTTGAAGCTATAGCTCTGTATATAAACAATAAAACAACAGCTAAAATTCCTGAGATAACATACAGGGAGGATTTAGGATACTCCAGCTCATTAAGTCTTCACTTGTCATGGTAAGTTTTATATTCCTGACATGGTAATGTCTTAAAATAAAACCAATAACCAGATGCCTGTAGCCAAACTGCTATTGGGCAGACAGCTCCCTGAATTTAGAGAGCACCAGGTTTAAAAGTTACCAAAGTAAGCTGGGTGGTGGTGGTGGTGCATGCCTTTAACCCCAGCACTCAGGGAGGTAAAGGCAAGCCGATCTCCATGAGTTCAAGGCCAGCCTGGCCTACAGAGTGAGTTCCAGGAAAGGCTCCAAAGTTACACAGAGAAACTCTGTCTCAAAAACAAACAAACAAACAAAAAAGTTACCAAAGTAGTGTGGTTTTCGTGATTCAAGTTGGATAGAGTTGTTTGTAAAGAAAAAGGACTCAAAGGCATACTAGAAAGGGAGGCAGTATGACCTACAAGAAGAAAAGGCTGGTGTCAATCTGGCTACGGATTGCTGGGATAAGTTGAACATAAAAACATTGGATAGGGTAGGTTACAGCTAAATCAGACATAGATTTAGGATGACTTTCTTATTATACCTCTCTCCATTTTATGTAACCTTCACTCGTTACTGCTCATACTTTTCAGACCATTTTATTTTCATCATCTTTTAGAGTCACTGCAAAGATAAATCCCAAAACACAGCTCTGTTAGGCTCCTGACAATGCTTTAGGAATTAAAACAATCATTTCTATCAGGCAATATATTCACAATTTTCATTTTAAATCAGCCAAAGATTAGAAGAACTAGATTCCAGTGAGAAGATATAGTGAAGGAGACAACAGTCCTGTTCTCCCCACAGAAGAAAGAAGTGTTGTCACATGTAGGTGGGATATAGCCAGGCCCTACCATGCTGCGTGATCTTCTTCCCACAGTGCTATCTGGGAGACATCTTTGGAGTATCTCCTTCCAAAGCTTCTTTATTGTAAAGAATGCTCTTTCCCAAAACCAAATAGGAAAAAAAAGGATAATAATTAGCCCTGTTTAATCATGTTGGCAAGTACTGACTGTGTACTGCAGAAGGGTCATTTCCCCACATCCCTGTTTGCCCCTTGGAGAGTTAAGTTTGACTGATATAATCAAACTATAGCTAAAAATATGAGCACATTAATTTAGATCGAGAATTGTCTTATTCTCAGTCAGGAAAAACTTGACTCTTTGTAAAATTATCTTTATCTTTCTAGAGCACCATACCCTAGAGTTTTAAATAAATAAGAATTTTTAAAAAGTTAGCAAAGTAGCTTTAAATATTTATATTTCAATATCTTAGACAAAAGCAGATTCACAGACACAGTGTATTCTGATTCAGTAGGTCTCTGGAAGGACCAAGTAGCCCCATTTATAGAGAAAGAAGCCTGGGCAATTTTAATATGACTTGTGAAAGCATACTAAGGAACTCTGGCCTCATGAGGTATAAAGTGTCTTAAAATCTAAGGCATCAGATAAGAAGAGAGTTGCTCATAGGTAGGAAACCAGATAGGACCAGATAATAACTGTGTCACATTTGTTACTAGTAATCACACAAGTGCAGAGTGTAGCAATTTAATACATTTATTTATTTTTCCTTTGGTTTCATCTGTTTGTGAGCATGTATGTGTGCTATTCTCGGACATAAAACCAGCCACAAAACCTTCAACTTACATTCTGTCCTGGGACAATGATGGCACAGAACTTGTGAGAGTAGCCAACCTATTACTGGTCCAACTTGGGGCCCACTCCACATGTGACTCTGCCTGAATGTCCAGGAACTAGAGAAAGGACAGCCCACAGACCCAGGATAAAACCAAACATGACTGGCAAAAAAAAAAATAAATGAAATGATTCCTCATGATAGTCTGCTATACTCATAGATCAGTCCCTAGCCAAATTTTCATCAGAGGGGTGTCACCTAGCAACCAATGGGATCAGGTACTGAGACCCAGACCCAAGCACTAGCCGGAGCCAGGGGAACCCCACAGAAGAGGTGGAGAAAGGATTGTAGGAGCTACAGGGGACAAGGATATCTGAAAACATGGCCTACAGAATTAACTAAGCAGGGCTTATAGGAGCTCACAGAGACTGGGCAGACAATTAGGGAGTCTGTATGGGTCTGAGGTAGGCCCTCTGCATATATGTTATGTCTGTGTAGCTTGATGTTCTTGTGGGACTCCCAACAATCAGAGTGGAGGCTGTCTCTGACTCTTCTGTCTGTGCTTGGGACCCTTTTCCTCCTACTAGGTTGTCATGCCTTAGTGTATCTTGTTAGTTATGTTCAGTGGATATTCCTGGGAGGCCTGCTCTTTCTTTTTTGGAGGGAAACAGAACAGGAGATGATCTAGGGGGAGGGGAGGTAAGTGGAGGGGCTGGGAGGAGTGGAGGGAAGAGAAAATGTGGTTGGGAATGTAATGTATGAGAGAAGAATAAAAGTTTAGAAAATTATATAATTGCCAAAGTAATTTTGAGTTCTCTAGTTCTCAATTTTGTAGGCCTAACTTTAACAACTTTAGGTTGAATTGTGGAAATATCTCTTTCTAAGTGGGATGGAGTTACTGATGATCCTGTCACTAGCTTCTAAGTCTAACTTATTTCAATCTGTTAAGCCCCAGTTGCAAACAGCGTTACCCACACAGGGATTCAACAAAGCAGCCCATGAAGTAGACTAGAAAATAAGTTCCTGAAATTGTACAACAGTCTGCTTCTGTATCAGTGAGAAACTCTGAATGCTCACATACAAAAATGCCTGAATAAAATAATTTAGAAAACAGCAAGCCCATGGTTCTCAGCTATTCTCAAATGATAGACTTCTCACTACATGCTGTCTCTGGTGATGTCTGAAAGTCAGGGGACAATTTCTTGCATGAGTAACAACTCAGGAATCACAGCATCATGAACACACAGCCTCTATGTGCTGCTTCTTTGCAGGCAAAATAATATATTAAGGGAGCTTAATCTCTAAATCTTCAGTCTTACTGAACTTTGAATAAAGACTTTGCAAGCTAGACTAGTCCAACAGCCATTGTCCACTTGGACTATCAAATGTTAGATTACTTAATGATCCCTATGTGGTTTCTTAATGGTAGGTAGAATTACTTCATCCTTATAGCTTATAATGCCTGTTAGGGGGAAACTAGGCAGCACAGCTCCCTGGAGACTGCTTTTAAAGAAACACTGAATTGGCCACCTTGCTACATTGTTAGTGATGTTTTCATTTTCAGTCACGGTTTTCATCATGCCACTACCATTTGCAGACTCCTATGGTGGTTCTCAATTGACTCTCAAGCTGAATTCAATTTCTTGATCCTGGGTGGTAAGGTTCTCAACTTCTTCATTCACCGTTTATCTAAAAGTTTCTATTTTCTACTCTGTCCTGTGCACGGCTCTGTGGCATTACAAACCTAATTACTTCAGTGAGTTTTCTTTCAGTTGCCTCTGAGTTTTCATATTTCTTGGAAAATACTCCCCCCAAAATTTGCTATGCCGATAATATTTTCTTCATTTTTTTTTCTGAAGAAGAAAATGACCTTTAAAACATATTTGTAAATTTTTTCACTAATCAATAAAATACCACTCTGAGTCCAGTGATCCTCACCCTCCACTGAACATAACAATCACTTGTGGAACAACAGAAGAATATTCCAGACCAACTCTATCAAATTACTGGGGCTGCAATCTATCTTACAGCACTTACTCATGCTCCCAAGATAATTCTAACGTAATGAAAAGGTTGGCAGCAATGACCTGAAATTGTTTCTCAGATGTTGATATGCATAAATGTTAAAGATGCAGATCCTTGGGCAAGCACTTGGGACCACTGATGTTGCCTTATTCTTGCTATGTTTGTAGTCTTAAAAAGCACAAGCATCTAAAAATGCCATTTAAGATCTTAATGCTCTTAGCTAGAGAAACGATCTCCTTTCTTCTCTTAGCTTCTGTCTTTATGTTTAGTCATGAAAGTTTGCCATGGAATTGTAGATGTAACCGACCGCCTTATTAAATAAGAAACACAGAGCCAATGTAAAGGTGAAAGCCCAAGAGGTCAGAGCAGAAGCTTACCCGCTTTCCGCCAGCTAGCTTCTTCCGCCAAGAGAGCTCTCCGAAAAGGGAGTTACTTCCTGTGCGTCTGATTTATAAAGAGTTCTGGTTCTTCCTACTCATTGGTTATAAACACAACTACGTGGCTGTCTCGTCACTGCCTCTCTGTCCAGACCTCCCACGTTTTCTATGGTTGGTATTGAGATTAAGGGCGTGTGTCTCCAATGCTGGCTGTATCCTTGAACACACAGAGATCTACCTAGCTCTGCTTACCAAGTGCTGGGATTAAAGGCGTGCACCACCACCGCCCTGGCTTTCGCTATGGCTTGCTAATAGCTCTGACCCCTAAGCAACTTTATTTATTAACATACAAATAAAATCACATTTCAGTACAAATAGAATACCACTATATGGAATTTTATTACTATGGTGAAATTTATAAGTGACCAGGTTAGAAGTGATGAACGACTGTTTCTGTGTTACATTAATTCTGGGGTAGAAACAGTACCATGCTTGCTTTTGTGTGAAGACCTGGTATCTCTGCTCTTTTTCTTCAAATTCTCTGACTAGAATACTGGGTCAAATAGAAGGAAATAAGTCATTTTATTAAAAGTATCCTAAAGCTTAACACTAAAGTGAAGGCTCATTAACTCAGTGATAATGCAGGGCTGCCAGTTACTTTGATGAAAGTGGTGATATAAAAATACTGGGTGTCTTAGGGTTACTATTGCTGTGATGAAACACCATGAACAAAAGCAACATGAGGAAGAAAGGGTTTATTTGGCTTATATATCACAGTCCATTGAGGGAAGCTAAGGCAGGAACTCAAACTGGATAGAACCTGGAGGCAGGAGCTGATGCAGAGATCATGAAGGATTGGTGCTTACTGGCTTGCTCCTTATGGCTTACTCAAGCTGCTTTCTTACAGAAACCAGAACCCAGGGTGATGTTTATATAATGACCCTTTTGAAGATATACTTTTCCATTTCCCTGTTATACAGAAACCTTAACAAACATATACCCTAGAATGTTTACTTGTATCAAATCAAAACTTGTAGTGATGGATATAGAATTCAGGGCATTGCACATCCACCAAGCTTGTTTAAATTTGTACCATACTTTTATTCATTTATTGATGAACATTTAGGTTGTTTTCAAATTTTGACCATTGTCAACAACATTGCAATATATAGGAAAGTCTCAATATCTCCTGGATTTCAATTCTTTAGACAAATACCCAGAAATGCTATTACTTGCAAACATATTCTGCTTATAATTTTTTTGAGGAACTGCCATATTATTTTCCATGGTGAATTCATCATTGTTCATCCCCACTAACTGTACTAAGTACTTCAATTTATCTATAACCTTCCAACTCTTACTATACTTTTTATCCTGGAGTTTCATTTTTAATAACTATCCTAACAAGGATGGCATGACATCTTTTTGTGGTTTTTATTTGTTTTCATATAACTGTTGAACCCTGGTATGTCTTCTTGGGGGAAAAAAGTACATTAAAATCCTTGAGTAGAGGCTGGGAAGATGGCTCAGTCAATAAAGCATTTACCATACAAGCATAAGGACTTGAGTTCAGATTCCCTCAACCCACATGTTTAAAAAGACGTGTTGTGCTGCATGCCTGGAAACCTGGTGCCTAGGTGGGGACTTGGTGTTAGAATCCTTGAACTACAGGCTCAATCTTACGTATTTTGAAAATATGCTTTCTTTTTAGAACACGTTCACAAATATTTCCTCAAACTTCTTAGATTGCTCTTCCTCATTTTATATATATATTCATTCATTTTAGGGCCAGGAATATAGCTCAGAAATTCAGTGCTTTTTTTCTAATTTGATACTTAGCACTACCAAACAAGTGCTTCTTTGGCTGTGCTTACCTGTTGCTGTTTTTCTGATGCTGTCCCATTTGTCTACTATGCTTTTGTTGTCTGTGATTTTGATGTCAAATCCATGAAGTCATTACTAAGAAGAGTGTCACAAAGATTTACTCCTATTGAAAGAGTCTCACAATTTCCAGTGTTACCTTTAAATCTTTTTTTTTTATTTTCAAGCTGAATATTAAGTGTAAAGTTCAGTTTAATTGTTTTTCATGTTTCTGGGTAATCGCTTCCATTCCCCTGACATATATGTCTGCATTAATGCCAGTGTTATATTGTTTTATTATTACTGAAATCAAGAACTGTAATATCTAATCTTGATTTTCATCATCAACATGGTTGGCTATTTGCTGTGTTTTGTAGTACCACATTAATATTAAGGTAGTTTTTCTTTTTTCTTTAGAAGATACCATTGAGGTTTAGAAAGTGATCACATTGAATTTGTGGATTGTTTTTGGTAGTAGGGTCATTTTGAATGCATCACTTCCTCCTGTGCATGAAGGCAAATGTCTTTTAAATTTTATTGCATTAAAAACTAAAATTTATTTCATTATTGTTTACAAATCCTTTATCTTAGTTTACTCTTATTTTACTGTTTTTGATGCAGACCATTAGAATGACAAGGACTTGAAATCTTTAAGATTGCTGGCCTTGTACTTCTTCAAACAGTAATATTGGAAAATAACTCATTTTCTATTTTCCTCATAATATAAATTAGCAAGGTCTACTCCGTATGACTGCCAGCCAAGATATCAGTCATGATCCTCCTTCATCACTGGGATTCTAATGGTATCACAGCAGAATCCAAGAGTAACTTCTCTTTGTAATATGTACATACCTATCTATGCAGTGAAACTTATACTTTGATATATGGAGTTTGGTTTTTTTTCCTTTGTTTTATTGGGAGGGGGTGGTCTGTCTGTTTCAGTGTCTTAGAGGAGAATTTCTTTCTCTATATTGACTTCTGTGTTTCAAAGTCATTCATAGGCATCTTCATGCTCATATCCCAGAAGGGTAATGAGGCAAAGGCATCCTTGTATTTGGACAGATTCAGGGCCTGCTAATTAGGTGCTACTCTATAAATTTTATCATCTTCCTTGAGTTGTTCAATGAAACATTATAAATGTAGCCTTCTAATTTGATCCCATTTTGTCCTATGAATCTTGCTACCTTTTAAAAATGATAACTTTAATTTTTTCAATTTTCACACAATATAATCTGAGCATATTCTTTGCCCTCTCCCAAGTCCTTCTAGATCATCCCCACTTCCCTACCCCATCCAACTTCATGTTCTTTCTCTTTCCCAAAAAGAGAAAAAGAAAAAGGCAAGATAAATAAATGAAAAAGTAAAAAACAAAAACCTATAACAAACCACAACAATAACAACAAAAGAAGCACACAAAAAACATGTGGAGTCCTTTTGTTGTTGTTGCTTAACTAATTCTGAGTATGGTTGATAAATCCAGTGCCCCCCTTTTGAAGAACACTGATTTTCCCTCCCCCAGCTTATCTACTGCAAAGAGCTTCTTGGTTAGGGATAGGACTTTGTACCAGTTTCCCCTTTTCCAGCTGGGATTTTGTTTGGCTTGCATTGTGTAGTTCTTGTGCATACTCACAGTCTCTGTGAGTTCATAGTTCATCAGCCCTGTTGTGTCTAGAAGACTCTTTCCTTAGAGTCATCTACCACCTTTAGCTCTTAAATTTTCTCACTTCCTCCTCTGACTTCATAGCTGAACCTTGAGGGGAGGGGGAAGGGTTTGATGAAAACATCACATTTAGGGCTGAGTGCTTCAAGGTCCCTTACTGTCTACATATTACGTAGTTGTGAATCTCTGTGAAAATAACCATCTACTTCAAGAAGAAGCTTCTCTGATGAGGGCTGAGTGATATAGTCAGTGATCTGGGTCCCAACTGAGTGTCTCTCATTGCTTGCTATCTTAAATCCACAACTATAGTGCAGCATATGTGTTCCTTTTGAGATTTATACAGTGCTCTCTCTCTCTCTCTCTCTCTCTCTCTCTCTCTCTCTCTCATGAAAATAAATCTATTAATTTGGAATTATATTAAGATGATGAAACTGAGAAACCTGAAGTGCTACCATACAAGTTACATGGAGAAGAACCAAGATCATTTAGGTCCTAGATTCTAGGAAGCTCATGCCCAAACTCTGTACCCTCAGCCAACATGCTATGCTAGTTTCTACATCTCTTCTATATTACCTTTAATCTCTTTGCAATAATGGTTTCAATGTTGCTGCAAATTTCTTTCCTTTTGTCCATTCTTCAGTTGAGGGGCATCTAGGTTGTTTCCAGGTTCTGGCTATTACGAATAATGCTGATATGAACATAGTTGAGCATGTGTCCTTGTGGTATGATTGAGCATTCCTTGGGTATATACCCAAGAGTGGTATAGCTGGGTCTTGAGGTAGATTCCCAATTTTCTGAGAAACCACCATACTAATTTCCAAAGTGGCTGTACAAGTTTGCACTCCCACCAACAGTGGAGGAGTGTTCCCCTTGCTCCGCATCCTCTCCAACACAAGCTGTTATCAGTGCTTTTGATCATAGCCATTTTGAAAGGTGTAAGATGGTGTAAGAAAGGTGTCAGAGTCATTTTGATTTACATTTCCCTGATGACTAAGGATGTTGAGCAATTCCTTAAATGTCTTTTGGCGATTTGAGATTTTTTGTTGTTGTTGTTGTTGAGAATTCTCTGTTTAGCTCTGTAGCCCATTTTTTAATTGAATTATCCAGTATTTTGATGTCTAGTTTCTTGAATTGTTTATATATTTTGGCGATCAGCCCTCTGTCAGATGTGTGGCACATATACACAATGGAATACTCCTCAATAGTAAAAACAATGACATCACGAAATTTGCAGGCAAATGGGTGGAACTAGAAAATATCATCCTGAGTGAGGTAACCCAGATTCAGAAGAACAAACATGGTATGTACTCACTCATAAGTGGATACTAGATGTAAAGCAAAGGATAACCAGACTATAATCCACAGCTCCAGAGAAGCTAGCTAAGGAGGAGAACCCTAAGAGGGATGCATGGATCACCCTGGGAAGGGGAAATAGATGAGATCTCCATTAGTAAACTGGGGGTGAGGGGGGCAATGGAGGGTAGGGGATGGGGGATGAGAACATAAGGGAATGGGATGGTCGAGCTGGAACAGGGACAGAGTGGGAGAGCAAGGAAAGAGATATCCCTGATAGAGGGAGACATTATGGGAATAGGAAGAAACAGGGTACTAGGGAAGTTCCCAGGAATCCACAAGGATGACCCCACCTTAGACTACGAGCAATAGTGGAGAAGGTACCTGAACTGGCCTACTCTGGTAATCACATTGGTGAATACCCTAACAGTCATCACAGAGCATCCATCCAGTAATTGATGGACACAGATGCAGAGATTCACAGCCAAGCATCAGGCCGAGCTCCTAGAGTCCAGTTGAAGAGAGAGAAGAGAGATTCTATGGGCAAGGGACATCAATATCATGATGGGGAAACCTACAGGGACTATCAAACCAAACTAGTGGGAACTCATGAACTTTAGACCAACAGCTGAGGAGCCTCCATGGGACTGGACTAAGTCCTTTGCATAGGCAAGACAGTTGTTTAGCTTGAGCTGCTTAAGAGGCCCCCTGGCAGTGGGATCAGGATCCATCCCTAGTGCATGAGCAGGCTTTTTGGAGCCCAGTGCCTGTGGTGGGACACCTTGTGCAGCCTTGTTTCATGCGGAGGGGCTTGGACCTGCCTCACCTGAATGTACCAGCCTCTGCTGACTCCTCATGGGAGGCCTTGCCTTGGAGGAGATGGAAATGGGGGGGGTGGATTGAGGGGGAAGTCTGAGGGGGGCGGGAGGAGGGAGGAGAGGGGCATCTGTGGTTAGTATGTAAAATTAACAGAAATTACTTAATAGTAAAAAAAAAATAAAAGAAAAAAAAGAACATTTTTTTCTCACTCTCATCTGGCCCTTCAGTCAGTCTTCATTCTACTGACAAAGTCCATATCACATCAACAGTATTTTACATTGTGTTTTAAGGCAATTTTTCATAGGAGCATATGGTCTGTTTTGCCCTATTAGTCTGGTTATTCAAATTTGTTTGAGTGACTTTTTGAAAAGTTACTGTACTTACACTTCCTACAGCATTAAGAAATAGAAAAGTTTGTTCTTTTCTCTTTAACATCTGTAAGAGATTTTTTTCCCTCTTGACTGAGATTTCCACCCACATAGGATTAACTAAAATCCTTTGTTAGGCGCTTTTCTTACTACCTACGAAAGCATTGTATTCTCTCTCTTCCTAATTGGAAACTATCCATCTGGAAGTTTTGAAACTTGAATATTTTAATGGTGAAAGCTTCTTTTTCAAGTGTATCTTTGCTGATATAGGCGATTGGTTATTTTAGGCACAGGCAATTTGCAAAGCAAGCAGTTGAAGTATGTAGAATTCAACCCATTAAAGTGGTACTTTTACCTAATATCCAGATTATATTTAATGCATTCTAACTTCATATTCTAATTAAGGAGAAGGGTACTGTGTTGGGTTTTTAACGTTTATAAGGGAAATTCTAGAATTACCAAATGTCAAGGGTGGGACTAGCAGTAAGATAAAAATACATATGTCTTATTCAACTTGTTTATGAGGAACAAAACACACCCTCAATACCTGCCTCCAGACTTCACTTGGTTGTGTTAATCTTACTGAGATTTTGTAAGTATGTTTTAAAGCTAAAAAGTGGTAGAAGTTGTGAGGGATTCACTGAAATCTCTAGGTTGTGTTAAAGAGGCCCAAGTAACACCTTAAGATTCACTGGACTTTTGGATGTCAATATGATTCTTTAAAACACTGGTCATAGATCATGTTTGAAAGTCAGAAAATCCACATGTAAAGTGGTTTGGGATTTAGGGATATTTGTTCCTGTGGTACTATTCATTATTCACAGATATTTATTGAGTGGCTATAAGTGCTCAATCATGGGAATGGAATGACAGCAGAGTAAAAGACAAAACATCCCAAAAGGAAAAAATAGGAACTAGATGGAACTATTTTTGTATTATAAAAGGTACTGACAAATACAAATTTATTAAAACTTAGAAAATATAGAAATACATCCACTTGCAGATATATCAGAAACAAATGATTTATTTGTTCTTTTGTAAATAATTGACATGATATAGGCCCATTTTACAGGCCCTTTATAGAGGTGCCCAACTTTGCAACTGTCTAGGATACTAAACTGCAATAGTGATGTTTCTAGGTCAACTCTTATTATAAATTGTTGAAGAAATATTTTAAATGTTAATGATAATTTTTTGAAAGACCATCATGCTTTTTAAAAATTTGTATCTTTCTTCATGAAAACATTTGTGATAATATGGTGATTTTAATTTTGGAGACAGGGTCCCTTTACATAACCCTGGCTGTCCTGGAATTCACTATATAGACCAGGCTGGTTTCAAACTCACAGAGATCTCCTGCCTCTCTGCTTCCTAAATCCTGGGATTAAAGGTATATACCAGCATGCCGGGCTCAAGTGATTTTGTTTTTAACGTGTAAAACACTTATTGATACTAATTCAAAGGAATTAGTATTTTTTTTTTTTTTTTGGTTTTTCGAGACAGGGTTTCTCTGTGTAGCTTTGCGCCTTTCCTGGAGCTCACTTGGTAGCCCAGGCTGGCCTCGAACTCACAGAGATCCGCCTGCCTCTGCCTCCCAAGTGCTGGGATTAAAGGCGTGCGCCACCAACACCCGGCGGAATTAGTATTTTTGTAAAGTTTCTTTTCTTTCTCTTTCTCTGCCCTCCTCCTTCCCTCCCTTCTTCTCTCTTGGTGATACTGAGGTTTCAAACAAGACCCTTGTGCATGCTAAGCAGCAAATGGTCTATCACACAACTATATACTGCAGTATCCAAAGAATATAATTCTTAAAAGATAGTTGATATTTAGAATCCAATTTGTGCATTTAAAAAATCCCATGTACCAACATGGCAAAAAGGAGAACTTTTCTGTATAATATATATATTGTTGATGTCATGTAATTACATTAAGAAATATAATGAAATAATTATATTCACATATTCTGGAACCATCCTGCCTGTGTTCAAATTCCATCACAGACACTAGCAGTATGCATTTATCTATAAAAAGAACAGAAAAATAATAACTACCTCAGATTCCTTTAAAAAAAATCAATAAATATTAGCACCAAAGAATGATGTAATATTTTCTTTAGACTCCACATTTTTCTAAGTCTATCTTCAAAATTTCATGTAATAAATAAGATTACTTTCTTATCAGATTAGCAATCACTGGTAGTCATAGCAATTATGTCAAACTGCTGCCTCTTTTTTAATTTGAGAATCTAATACACAAATAAAAAGTTTTTATGTTTTGTTTTGTTTTGAAGTCAATTTAGCCTATCCTTCCTCTCCATTGTGTTCCTGGGGTCAAACTCAGGTTGTCAGCATTGGTGGCAATGGCCTTACCCATTGAGGCATCTGCTACCCCACTACTGCTAGTTTCTGCACTTTCTTTTTTGTTTTGTTTTGTTCTTCATTAAGAACGCTGACTTTGGCCAAAGGCATCTTTGGGGCCTAATGGCATGAGCAAGTGATTTCAGTATGGAAATATTTGTGTGCTGTGTTGTGCCTATAGATTGGACTGTGTTGAAGAGTTCTTCTATCACTGGAAGGAAAACAACATGGCCATGGTGTATGATCTTCTGTAGTTTAAAAAAAATATGTTTGTAAGAATTCTACTAGAGTCTGGGCGGTGGTGGCGCACGCCTTTAATCCCAGCACTCAGGAGGCAGAGCCAGGCAGATCTCTGTGAGTTCGAGACCAGCCTGGGCTACAGAGTGAGATCCAGGAAAGGCGCAAAGCTACACAGAGAAACCTTGTCTTGAAAAATAAAAAAAAATTCTACTAGGATATGTAGTTATGTTCATGAGGGAAACTGATATAATTTTCAGCTAGAGGTGTAGAAAAAAATGAAAATACAAGGATCAAAGAAAAAGGAAATGAAAATGGAGAAAGTACTGGAACTTCTTTCTGAGTCCTTACAAATTGAAAACTGCTGGTTATAGGCAGTTTTAAGGTCCCCTTTCCTTGTGGTTTTTATTGTTGCTGAGTTTGTATTGGCCTTCTGTTACTCAAGGGCTGTGGCAGGCCAAACTGAGGCTCTTAGATTTTTAGTTATTCCCTCTTTACAGGCATCCAGGGTAGCTCAGTTTTTTTTTAATTTAAGAATTTTTTTATTCATTTCACATACCAGCCACAGATCCTCCCTCCTGCTCCCTTCGAGTCTTCCCCTCAATCCCCTCATCCCCTCCCCCAAAAGGGTAAGGGCTTCCATGGGGAGTCAGCAAAGCCTGGTACATTCAGTTGAGACAGAACCAAGCCCCTCCTCCCTGCATCTAGGCTCCGCAAGGCATCCCACCATAGGGAATGGGCTCCAAAAAGCCAGCTCATGCACCAGGGATATCTTTTGATTCCACTGGCAGGGGTCCCTCAAACAGACCCAGCTACACAACTGTCCCCCATATACAGGGGGCCTAGTCTAGCCCCATGGAGGCTCCACAGCTCTTGGTCTAAAGTTCATGAGTTCCCATTAGCTTGGTTCAGGTGTATCTGTAGATTTCCCCACCATGATCTTGATGCCCCTTGCTCATATAATCCCTCTTCCCTCTCTTCGACTGGACTCCTGGAGCCTGTGGATCTCTGCATCTGTTTCCATCAGTTACTGGATGAAGGTTCTATGATGACAGTTAGGGTATTCACCAATCTGATTACTGGAGTAGGCCTCTTCACTATTGCTAGTAGTCCAAGTTGGGGTCATCCTTGTGGATTCCTGGGAATTTACCTAGCACCAGGTTTCTCCCTAACCCCATGATGTCTCCTTCTATCAAGATATCTCTTTCATTGCTCTCCCACTCTGTCCCTCCCCCAGCTCAACCATCTCTTTCCTCATGTTCTCATCCCCCATCTCCTACCCTCCATTGCCCCCCCTTCCTAGTTTACTCATGGAGATCTCATCTATTTCCCCTTAACAAGGCGATCCATGGGTCTTCCCATGGATCTCAGGGTCTTCCTTGTTACCTAGCTTCTCTGGAGCTGTGGAGTGTAGTCTGATTATCCTTTGTTTTATATCTAGTATCAACTTATGAGTGAGTACATACCATGTTTGTCTTTCTGAGTCTGGGTTACCTCACTCAGGATGATATTTTCTAGTTCCATCCATTTGCCTGCAAATTTCATGATGTCATTGTTTTTTACAGCTGAGTAATACTCCATTGTGTAAATGTACCACGTTTTCTTTATCCATTCTTTGGTTGAGGGGTATCTAGTTTGTTTCCAGGTTCTGACTATTAGGAATAATGCTGCTATGAACATAGTTGGGTAGCTCAGTTGTTAACAACAATTTCTGTCTAAATACATTATCTGGCCATGATGTTCTGTATTTGGTAGTGTGATAAAATGGTATTCCTCTACATTTCTGACCATCCAGTGAGAGGAATCACTGTCTCAAAAAACAAAAACAAAACAAAAAACTAACCAAACACACACACACACACACACACACACACACACACACACACACACATTCACCCCTAACTGGATTTGAGGATTTGAGGATTGTGGGGGCTATGTGCTTGTTCTGAAGGTTTGGTTACCTATCTCTCCCTGGCTAACCTTTTGGATGTGCCTTATAATTCTCTCTTCCCACCAGGGAACTATCAGCTGTACTTTGTGTTAATCATCTTTTTTAATTTTTATGTTTACAGATATTTTACATATGTATGTCTGTGCACCACACTCATGCTTGGTGCCAGTAAAGTTAACAGATGGTTATAAACTGCCATGTGGTTTCTTAGAATTGATCCCGGGTCCACTGGAAAAGCATCCATTTCTCTTAACTGCTGAGCCATGATTCCATCACCAACTATTCTTTTTTTTT
>CABHPP010087335.1:22500-43112 GCA_902168425.1 Peromyscus attwateri | reverse complement strand
TGTGTGTGTGTGTGTGTGTGTGTGTGTGTGTGTGTGTGTGTGTATTTCATTCAAACTCAGTGGTAAGTCATATATTACTACTATGTCATTCATGTCCCAAAGGCCATGTGGTTGAGAATTGGTGCTAGGGAACAACGGTGAACATAACATATCAGGCAGGTTGATCCTTGGATGAAGGCTTAGTTGTGTTATTCACAAGCAGAGCTTCAGTGAGACCCTGTTGTTGATTGTCTACCTCCTTGGTTTTGTGAATTAGTTTTCTTATTAGCATTGGTTTGCTCTACCCATATACAACTTTTTAAAGGATATGTCCTCATACAGTTCTTATTTCTTCATTCATTCACTCTTGATATTACCCCAACTCTACTACTATGTACATATTTCAACTAAGTTTTTATGGCCACTTGAGCTTCAGATATTTATATCTTTGGTCAATTAGCTAACTCTGACTATTTCTTGATGAATTGCTAAACTCATACAGCTAGCCCTAACTCGTATTTCTCCAACCAATATCCTTTTGTATCTTTTATATTGTATCTGTCATTTGTCATTCCAAGGTATCATGAATAAAAGTAAACAAATAAAATCTTGATATCACCCTCAACTTTTTTTCTTCCTTCTCCCATCCTCAAGAGGCAAGTAAACATAAAAATAACAAGTTTATAACTTTAACGTATTTTTTATTCTCCCCTTCATCATTTATTTCATAGCCTAAGCAAACACTGGACATTCTGATCCTTGACTATAGAATAACTTCTCTAACAATATTATTGCTGCATATTCAGTCCCCGTGTAGCTCTGTCTGTAAGCTTCTGCTTAATACCCTTGAGTATCATTTAACTGCAAAAATCTAGGCAGATACTTCTTCCATGCAGTAAATATATGGAAAATCTCCATTGTGTTAAACTGTTCTATATGATGATAGATTATTTGTTTCTGTAATCTGATTGTTTTAACACTTCATGGGCAATTATAAAAGTAAGCAATAATAGGCTCTAAAGTGGTGTATGAGATTAAATGTCTCCAACTTCTACCAACAAAAGCTGAAGGTGGAGTTCTGGGAACAATAAAAATAAGCTATGATATCACTTTGCACAACATCAAAAACTTTGCAGTTATGCCCCAAGAACTAATATTTTCATTAAGTAAATGTATCTCAATTAATGGTATCGTACAATCATTTCAGCAGCAGACATTGCTTTACAAAAAGATACAGGGGAAGGGGCTTAGACCTGCCTCAACTGAAGGTACCAGGCTTTGCTGACTCCCCATGGGAGATCTTACCTTTCAGGAGGAGGGGATTGGGGGTACTTTGGAGGGGAAAGCTGGAGGGACTGAGAGAAGGGATGAGAGGGGGATCTGTGGTTGGTATGTAAAATGAATAAAAAATTTCTAAATAAAGAAAAAAAAGAAGCAGGTTACATTCTTTGAAATAATGTCAAAAAGGCATATATTTCCACAATGTTAATAATTGAATAAGAAAGTTTAGAATGTCTTCTATGCATGAAATGTTCTAAAATGGAAAGTACTCAATATCCTAGAATATAAATGGTGATTTTAAATCATATTTAGGCTGACAAGCTAGTTAACAGCAAAACCTGTTCTCTCAATAAATATTAGCAATAACAACAACATAAACACATATAGCACACATATCATGACATATGAGATCATTTGAGGCTGCTCTTTTTAGAGGTATCTAAGCTTTCCCTCAACTATTTTATATTAAAATGAATTAAATATTTACAGACATACCCTTCATTTGTCCCTTGTTTCATGTTATTGTTTTTTGTGAGAGTTAAACTAATTCCTGTTTCACCTTGCAGTAATTTTTTGATAAATAGGTTGTACATCTTTTTATGTGGCACTTACATAATGAAATTGTATTGACATTTTTGTCATTCTAATAATTCTGTCAATAATTGATGTACACATTTTGAAAGTACAAACAATGTGTCATTAGTAAAGCCAATAATGGTATGCATGACATTATTCAGCAAATTTGTTGGTACTTGGCACTGCTTTATTGAATTCTAGAGGTCATTCAATAAACCACCCACTTTAAACTCAGCATGTTATTGTCTTCAGAAGGAGTAAAGGAGCCTGTTCTTTCCATGAGCCAGCCTATTCTTACCGGAGCTTAGAGATCATCTAGAGTTGCAAAATTCATGCAATCCTGCATAAACTTGTTTAGGAATACGTGTAGGATGCAAAGTTCTCAAATCTTAATAAGGTCAGATCTTTTTCTCATATATCAAAACGTTAAGGAGAATCTTTTCAGGAGAAATTTGTGAATTGTTATTTATATAAATGCACATTTATATATGATTTGAGCTACATCTGAAATATATGTGTGTATTTCAAACACCCGTGCATAGAGATATAGTTAGTAATATGTGTTCATATCTATGTATTTTAAGTACGTAAGTTTTAAAGTGTGAAAATATAGTCAAAAGTTCCTGGAATAATTTACAGCATCTATGGTTTTTTTCAGAATTATTTTCTTTATACAATTTTCTGAGAGAAAATAACAAGCAGAATACATAGTTTAAAAATATGTTTTTAAAGTACTTAGTAACTTGATACTCCAAAGGCTATTAAATGGCTTTAGTTTTCTGCAAAGTTATAAAACTTAAGCTCTTCAGCACTTGTTGATCTGAAGTATGATACAAGCTGTAATTTCCCCTGGTGGACATTATACATCCCACAGTTAAGTTATACATGCACACAACTGTGTTCTAAAAGTATCGAATGGGACATTCCAGGAATAAATTCTATGTAGGTTTTAAAGTGTTCACTTCTAAATAGTAGGATGAGTCCCACTTTGTTCTCCTTGCCACAAGTATCCACAATATAGATGCTAAATATTTGCATATTAGCCGCAGCATGGCCACTGTAATTATTAGATTGTGCTGATACAATGCTTACATAGTAGTATTATCTAATTCACTTAATGGGGGCCACAATCATAAGAATATTGATGACAACAGTTTCGCTTTGCCGCATAACATCTGCAAGTACTTGTCTTAAGTATGAAAGTTCTTGATTTGATAAAGGAAAAAGTAAACATACTTTTCAATGTTTGCTAAGAGCCAAGAATTCTTATTATTAATCTCCACAGTGCCTAATTTATGCATAAGTTTCACAACATGTATTTATGTATCGGAAAAACATGCTATATATAGGATCCAATGATATCTTATATTCTGAACATTCACTGAAGACTTTGAGAAATACTCCCTGTATATAAGGGGAACTGCAGCATTTTTTTCTTAAAGTATAAAAACAGTATTAATTGAATATTTCTTTTCCAATCAGTATAACTCTTAGGAGTCTCAGCCCTCAGAAAAGAGAGTAAATGTGCCAGAGTGGAGGCAGGACTCCTGTGCCTCTTTTACTCGAGTTGTGAGTTTGATAACCAAAGGCTGTGTGTTTTTCCTCTGCAATTATGAATGCTGTTGTTTTCTTAATATTCCCTTTAGAAAAAAAGGTGGGGTTGTGCTATCACGAAAAAAGACCACATCTGTTCAATACTGCCAGCACCCACTTCTTGTTAGGTTCCTGTGAAAGGGTGGGTTGGATATTTATCTGTGTCTAATAGAGACCTCTTTTCTAGACTCCAATTGACTCATTTCATTTTGAAATGGCACAGTATTGACATCCCCATTACCACCCCTGGGACTGCTTCTCAAACTGGAAATAAAAGTCTTCTACTCTCTTTCTGTTAGATGCACCTGTGTGGAAAAAGCCATTAAAACAAGCAGAGGCTTCACTTGCTAGTTTTTCAGACTCATGTAACATTTCAATTTTATTTCTTTCTACTCCCCTGATAAAGCAAAATAGAAAAATCCTCTCAACCCTACACACTGTGTGCTTCAGTGCTTCTGCACCCTTTCTAAAGATCTCCTCCATACAGAGTATCCATGTGTTTACGGATTACTGATGCTTCAAAATCTATAGGAAATTTCACTCTACCCATGCTGCCATTCCTGAGAGCTCCCTTCTACAGCAGTACACACTATTTCCATTTCTCACATGCTTCTACTTGTATTGGAAAATTTAGGTTTGACACTTTATTAAACCATTGCTCTTATAATAATATAGATGCCTCAGTGTTTTTCTACCTCTATTCAGTATACTTTAATTTTCCTGTATATTATCTATTCTTCTCCTTCATGTGGTACATCACTTTCACAACTGTTAAATTTTATTTAGCTTTACCTGGGGTTGGGAGAATGTACATTATCTCACTTTATCCTAAGAAGTCCTGAATAAATAATTCTATCAGTCAAAAATTTCAAATAAAGGGATAAATTGAAGAGCAAAACATTGACATATCTATCCAAAACATGCTGTTCATCTAAGGAAGAACCCATAGAACGTTTCAGCCAATTATACAACAAAACTATGTTGTACAGAATAGAGGCAATTAGCATTTTGTTTTTGTTTTTGTTTTTCGAGACAGAGTTTCTCTGTGTAGCTTTGCACCTTTCCTGGAGCTCACTTGGTAGCCCAGGCTGGCCTCGAACTCACAGAGATCCGCCTGCCTCTGCCTCCCGAGTGCTGGGATTAAAGGCGTGCGCCACCAACGCCCGGCGCAATTAGCATTTTTATGTTATTTAGTGAATTGCTACCGAAGTTAAACATTTTGAATCATTTTACTATATTTAAGCATTTTAATAATTTAACAGCAAATGTCCTTGTTGCTAGGATGGGATATTGATTTCTAAGGGCCAGGCATGGTAAGCTAAGAGGACACTCATCCAAGTGGCAATGACTCTGTTCTTCTCGCTACACCTCTAGAATCAGTTCCTATGAGAATGTCATTTATACAGTCCTCAGTGAAGTTGACACAGCTGAAGATCTCTGAAACTATTGCTACAACCGAAGATATGGAATGCGTTGTGTCTCAAAAAATGAAATATAAATGGCTGAAAAATGTTTCTTAAATGTGCAATATGCTTATCAATCAGGAAAACACAAATTACATGATTCCAAAGGGTACAAGTAGTGATCAATCTCACTGATCTGTGGACCCTGTGAACTACACTAACCACGTTGTGGGGATATGCCAATTGATGTTATAGTTGGCACTAATGATACAAGAATAATTACCTACTCCACAAGATGGAACCAACATTTTACACCATTATTGGCACCAAGAACCTATGACTAGATATGTCATGGGGTTTAAGGGAGAACCCAATATAATCATTCTGGTAAATGGGCACAGTATTAAAATTACTCTTAAATACTTATTAATGTATCCATAGAATAGTGCATCTCTCAGCCCTCATCAAAGAAGCTTTGTATTGCAGTAGATGTCAGCTAACACAGAGACCCAGAACTGGTCAAGGTATAGAGGATGAAACTCCAGAGTGTTCAGCCATAATGGAATTTCTACATTAGATCCTTTACCACAAGACTCGTTTCATTTCTGGAGAGGAAGCAAAAATATTTTAATAGGGAGGGGTGGTGGATGACTTTAAGGAAACGGTGTTTCCTGTGTACAATTCAGCAAATGCACCCGTGAATCCACAGTGACAGTAACAGCATGCACAAGATCTGTGAAATCCTAGAATGAGAAGTGATAGATGGGACAAATTCCGACCCCTAGATGAGGAATTTGATAGGTCTTGAGCCAAGAAAAGTCAGTTTTCTTTAGGCGTAAGTTGACTGCAAAATTAGGTAACACAAATTTGACTCAATTGATATTTTAGAAAGAAAATAATACAAACTGGGTGGATTGTGAGTTGGGGGTGAATCTGAGAGGAGCTGGGGTGAATATTGTCAAAATACATTTTATGAAATCCTCAAAGTATTAATAGAATATTAGTTTTTAAAATGTCATTTTAATTCCTCTTCTCCCCCCTTTTTACAAATTAATTTTCAGAATTTTCTCTTTCTTCCAAGTGGATTGGCTTAAGATATGGTTCATTTGCCACTAGTTTTATAAAGTTGACAGAATGTATTGAAGACTTTATGGTTATGTTTTACATATTTGTGTTAAATCAATATTCAATGTCACATTACACTACTGACTTACATTTATTTGAAACATATGCAGTCATATGAAAGTCATTTTCAAAGTAAAAAATAGAAGAAAATTCATGTTCTCAACAAATAAATTGAGATGGTTGAGGTAATTGATGAAGTGAAATGTGCTCGTTTTAGATTTCTTAAATCTATGTTATAATCTGTATAGGAACAAAGAAAATAAAGTCAACTATTAATCTGTGGTCATGATAAACAAGGTAAGTAAGTAACAAGTTCTTCATATAAGCTTGTTTAAATGTGTAATTATATATTAAATATGTTGATATGTATGCATATATATACTGATGTATTTATATACACATACACACACACACACACACACAAACACACACACACTGATTTATATGACTCTAGTGTTAGTTTATAGCTCTTGTAACTGTGAACACAAGACAAAATGTATCTGTTAAATGGCCAGGAGTGTAGGGATTCTATCTGCTTATTAGAAATGCTCTGTAATCTGACTACACCTGCCACAAACGGATGAGTTAGGATGTATTATATGAGTTTTTAAAAAGTTCATTTAATCTTTACTGAAACCACAGTTAATAAAATTGAAAAATTTTTATTTAATCTTTTTTTCAGTTATTACTACAGGATACATATATTAATATCAAGTGGAAAAAATCAAGAAAATGACAGTAGAGTCTTGTAGTAGGAGCAAAGCAAATAGGCATTCTTCATATTGGGCACTGAACAGTGAACAGTAAATCTCTTCTTCACTACTCTTTGGGGACTCTGCTGTATGCTAAAATGCTGGCTCCTGATATTGGAGTGCTTCAATAAAACCTGGGGTGCTAGTCAAAAGCACAAATGAAAATAGGCGTTTCTGTATAGCATTTGTGGCTGCAAATCTATGGCTGATTTAAACAGTTTCTGCTAATGATTATAATGTAAGTCTAAACAAAGCTTATGAACAATGGAAATGTCATAATAAAGTTCATCATTTCATACAGTTACCACATACTGATTATATATAATACAATGTAAACATACATATAAAAACTACTATGCTAAGTGTGATGAATAGCAGAGTGTTGAGTGTCTACACATTTTTGGCTAAGGAACTCATGTGTAGGATTAAACAAGATGACTTCATTCCTTGGAATTTTCTGACTACTGGCAGACTAAATTAATGAATTTTTTCTGTTTTGTTTGTCATAATTTTTAACTTTATAACTTTTTTCTTTAGTGATTATGGCTTACAATTTTTTTATGATAGGAAGATGTTTTCCCCTCTTTCTATGCTTATCATCCATTTATCCTAAAGAGGCCTTCTCTCCTTCATGAAATTCTAAGAGATCATTCTCTGAATTTTCATATAGTTTCTGAGCTTTAAGAAAACATGGTGTCATTTATTCCTTGGTGATCCCATTGAGCTATTTAACAACACTTAGCCGTGGAACAGCTGTCTCAAAGATTTCAGCAGTGACAGAATCCTGAATGAAGGGAGCCAGCAGCACCACCCAGTTCCTTATAGTCAGCAGGAAGGGGACAGTGATTTTCCAATTGCACATCACCTTGATGTGTACAGACTATTAGAGCAATGAGGTGAATCGAGTCCTGCACACTCAGCTGGCTTGTCACCAGGCACTGAGAAACCCTCTATGATTAAAAAGCTAAAGATGGAATCCTAGAGCAAACTACACAAACAGACAAATGCCAGTCTTCTTAAGGGTGCAAAGCATGCATCCCATGGTGAGGGAGTTTGGCTGTTTCCAAGGTAATTTTCAATGCTGGATAGGTTTTTCAGAGATATTATTGCCATGTTTTTAACAATATGAACATCTGGAATTATGGATCAAAATAATCTTTCTTTATATGGAGTCATAAAAGATGATAAACAGAATATTGGGCCTGACATGTACAGTTCCTTAGGCTGGATCTCCAGCTGTGAAAGAACAAGTTCTATTGACTAATGTTACCATTTCATATAAAATACAGAATAAATGATTAATATTGTGCTGGAATTCCTATCTGAATTTCACTGAGTCTATAAGTGGAAAGAACTGATACCTTTAAGATTTTAGGTTTTCCATTCAGTTATAAATACTGTCACTCTAGTCACTTATGCCATTTCTGGTTAATTCAGCAATATTTTACATATTTGTCATGCATAGGCAATATGCATTTTGATAGATTTATGCTGATGTTTAAAAAAATCAATAAGTGGCATTTTAAATTGTATTTATTTTTAATGGTTCATAAAAAAACAATTGACTTTTATGTGTAGTTTTGAAACCTGGTCCTTGGTGTACTCACAAGCTCCACTGCGATTTTTAAAGATTCCTAGAAAATGAATCCCATAGCAGAGTTCTTGTGCCTGTGGCTCTTACAATCACTCCACTCCCTCTTCCACAATGTGTAACAAGAAGAAAAAGAAGTCATGGGTTGGAGAGAGAATAAGGGGTTAATATACATGGGAGGAGTTAGAAAGAGCAAAGGGAAAGAGGAAATTATATAATTATAATTTAATGTAAAATTAAATTAATAAAAATGGAAAAATACTCTATAGTATGTTGTACATAAGTAATCATCATACCTACAAATTACAGCAATTTTACTTCTTTAAATCTGTCCGGCAGCAATCCAGTTTTTCTTTTTCTTGTTTTTTTTCTCTTGCTAGAACTTTTAAAATAATGTGGAATAGTAGTAATAAAAGGAGATATTTTATTTGTTTACCTTTATTGTTATTTTTGACACTTAGTTTCAAATCCAACAAATTTTGTGCTAAAATGAGTCAATGTGTCACATATCAATACGTTATCTTGATGTATTTATAAGGAACATCACACAATCATGATTATTTCATGAAGACTTTAGGAACTGTTCTACTTTGTCCTAAAACTTGAGTTCGTATTTACACCTGTCCCAGCACTTTTAATTTTTTTTCTTAAATAACCTTTAAACATATACTCCTAATTGTAAAGGTTGTAATTATCCAGGTTTTATACTCATATATAAAGACTTGGAGGTGAGGTGCATAAGTAAGAGAACAGTCAGCATTCATTTGTCTGTGTTTGGGTTATCCCAGTTGGCATGTTCAAATTCTAAACATTTACCTGAAAATTTCTGTTTTCTTTACAACTGAATAAAATTCAATAATTTCTATGTACCACATTTTCATTATCCATTCATCAGTTAAAGAACATATAGGCTATTTTTGTTTTCTAGGTATTATAAATAGTCAATGGATACAATTGACTAAGGATCTGTGAGTAGGATATCAAGTGCTTTGCACATATGCCAAGGAATGGAATATCTGGGTTATATGGTAGATCTACTTTTAGTTCTTGAGAATTCTGCACACTGATTTCTATAGCAGCCACACTAGTTTGCAATCACATCAAGTGTGTGAGTAAGGGTTATCTTTGCCCCACATCCTATCCAAGATTTGTTGTGAATTGTTTTCTTTGTTGGGATCATGGTGATTGAGGTAGATAATATCTCAAAGCATTTTAGTTTTCATTTCCCTAATTGCTAAGGGTCTTGAACACATAAATTTATTTCTCAAACATTTTTGTTTCTCTTTTTTAGAACTCTCTGTTCTAATCAGCTGTCGATTTTTTTTTTTTTTTTTTTTGAATTTATTTTATTTTACAATATAATTCAACTTTACATATCAGCCATAGATTCCCCCTTTCTCCCTCCTCCCGTCCCGCCCCCCTCCCCCCGGCCCACCCCCCATTTCCATCTCCTCAAGGGCAAAGACTCCCCCGAGGATTGAGATCGACCTGGTGGACTCAGCCCAGGCAGGTCTAGTCCCCTCCTCCCAGGCTGAGCCTAGGGTCTCTACTAAGCCCCAGGTTTCAAATAGTCAGTTCATGTACTGAGCACAGGGCCCGGACCAACTGCCTGTATGCCTCTTAAACAGATCAAGCCAATCAACTGTCTCCCCCATTCAAAGGGCCTGATCCAGTTGGGGGCCCCTCAGCCATTGGTTCACAGTTCATGTGTTTCTATTCGTTTGGCCATTTGTCCCTGTATTCCATCCATCTCTGGTCCCAACAACTCTTGCTCACATAAACCCTCCTCCTTCTTACCAATTGGACTCCCGGAGTTCCATCCAGGGCCTGACTGTGGATATCTGCATCTAGTTCCCTCTGTCACTGGATGGGGTTTCCAGCACGACAATTAGGGTGTTTGGCCATCTTATCACCAGGGTAGGTCAAATCGGGCTATTTCTCGACCATTGCCAGCAGTTTATTGTGGGGGCATCCCTGTGGACCTCTGTGGGCCTCTCCAGCACTTTGCTTCTTCCTGTTCTCATGTGGTCTTCATTTATCATGAACATTCCTTATGTTCCCTCTCTGTTCTTGATCCAGTTGGGATCTCCTGCTTCCCCAAGTTCTCTTTCTCTCACCCCTCACCCCTCGTTACCCCCACTCACGTCCAGATTGTTCATGTAGATCTCATCCATTTCTCTGTCATTGGGCGATCCCCGTGTCTTTCTTGGGGTTCTATTATCCAGGTAGCCTCCCTGGTGTTGTGAGTAGCTGTCCAGTCATCCTTGTTCCACAACTAGTATTCTCCTATGAGTGGGTACATACCATGTTTGTCTTTCTGAGTCTGGGTTACCTCACTCAGGAGGATTTTTTCTAGATCCCTCCATTTGCCTGCAAACCTCATGATGTCATTGTTTTTCTCTGCTGAGTAGTATTCCATTGTATATATGTACCACAGTTTATTTATCCATTCTTCGGTTGAAGGGCATCTAGGTTGTTTCCAGGTTCTGGCTATTACAAATAATGCTGATATGAACATAGCTGAGCAAGTGCCCTTGTGGTATGATTGAGCATTCCTTGGGTATATGCCCAAGAGTGGTATAGCTGGATCTTGGGGGAGATTGATTCCCAATTTTCTAAGAAAGCGCCATATTGATTTCCACAGTGGCTGTACCAGCTTGCATTCCCACCAGCAGTGGAGGAGAGTTCCCCTAGCTCCACATCCTCTCCAGCACAAGGTGTCCTCAGTGTTTTTGATCTTAGCCAATCTGACTGGCGTAAGGTGGTATCTCAGAGTTGTTTTGATTTGCATTTCCCTAATGATTAGGGATGTTGAGCAATTCCTTAAATGTCTTTCAGCCATTTGTGTTTCCTCTGCTGAGAATTCTCTGTTTAGTTCTATGGCCCATTTCTTAATTGGACTGTTGGGAATTTTGATGTTTAATTTCTTGAGTTCCCTAAACAATCAATCAATGGGACCTCTTGAAACTGAAAAGCTTTTGTAGAGCAAAGGATACGGTCAACAAGGCAAAGCGACAGCCCACAGAATGGGAAAAGATCTTCACCAACCCCACATCTGACAGAGCTGTCGATTTTTTAATCGAGTCATTTGGTTTCTCAATTTCTTCTTGAGTTCTTTGCATACTGGGAATATTATTCCCCTATCAGATGTATAGTTGGCAAAGATTTTCTCCCACTCTGTTGTCTTCCTCTTTTTGAGTAAGTTTTCCCTGATAAGTAGTTTCCATTGCTGCATAGAAGCTACTATTTGCTATTTGGTTTCATTAGGTCCCATTAGTCAACCTTAGTTACTGAGAGATTGGAGTCATCCTCTTCTGCACCTGTATCTCCTATAGTACTACTTATATTTTGTTCAGTTATGCATAGTTTCAAGTTTCTCACTTAATTCCCTGGTCAATTCGGAGTTGATGTTTGTATCATATGATAGATATGTTGCTAATCGCATTGGTCTACACGTAGTCATCCAGGAGAAAGGAATTATGGTATGTAGAAAGGATTAGTGCCAGGCCATCTAGCAAAACTCCAGTGCTAAGCTTGGGAAAACTTCCCTTCATGTTGTTGGTCAGGGGAATTGAAGAGACTCCCCAAGCAATATAGTCTATTGCCATTGCTCTTGCTTGACTACTAGAACAAGACGGCAAAAAGCTATTGCTAAAGACACCACACAATTCAGGCACAGATTTGAAGGAATGAAATTGGAACTGGCCAGGAGGGCTTCCCCTGAAAGGCCAGCTATTACAGTATCCACAGTTTCTATGAAAGCTGCTAAGAGAGAAAAATCAATCAACAGTTGGCAGGAGCCATGTGATTTCTTCAGCGAATAAAGCCTGAGAATAGCATGAATGGCTCTCCTTGTGGCAAGACCCCTGGAGACCCTGATCCATTTGACAAGAACTTGTGGACAGATTGCTACATAATTCTGGGCATGACCCTGGGAGCATGTGTGATACATGCTTGCTGTGGGATGGTCTTTCTGTATGCTCTGGATGTGTTTTATTGCCATTGGTTAATAAAGAATATGTTTTGGCCAATAGCAAGGCAGGATAGAGCCAGGCGGGAAATCCAAGCAGAGATACAGAGAGAAGAAGGGAGGAGTCAGGAGCAGATGCCAGCCAGCCACTGGAGGATCGAGATGTATTAGAGCACAAGTAAAGCCACAAGACACGTGATAAAACATAGATTAATGGAAATGGGTTAATTGAAGTTGAAAGAGCTAATGAATAATAAGCTCGAACAATAGGCCAAATGGTTTGTAGTCAATATTAAGCCTCTGAGTGGTTATTTTAAAAGCAGCTGCAGGACCAGGCAGGACAAAAAAGCCTCTGGTTACACATGCTATCCTTGCTTTCACTATGTGAGCCATGCTGCTGGCCTGAATGAGTCACAGTATCATGAAGTTTCATGATACGTATTTGCATAACTGTTCTGGAAAGAATTATTTTAACTGTAAGAGTTTTAAATGAATGCTATTAAATAGATGATATCAGGAGTTAATGGGAACATTCAAGGAACAGGGAATGAAGCAGAATCATAGAAACCCACTGTTCCCCTAACTTTTAATAGCCATGCCAAACCCCCAAGAAGTTAAGGGAGATAGACAAAAGGACAAGGGATAAACAGTGCCAACCATTAAGAGTAAGTTTCCAAGTTATGTTGCCTATAGGATAAATGAAAACACCAGGCATGCCCCCAGAGGGGATAGAGCAGTACAAAATGTAGAATGGATTGATCCAGCTCTGGCTGGTGAGTTGATGGTAAGAACTCAGACTCTACCAGATGTAAATATTAACCACAAGAGACAAAACTGTCTCTCATCCTGCATGATACTATAACCACATGTGCTGCCAACTGGGCACATTGTTCAACTTGTAGGTGAACAATGTTATAAAAGTTATAAAAGGTCCTTTGTAACTTGAAACACCACTTATGCTTCTGATGATAGAGATGTAGATCAAAGTGGTCATGGTTACCCGTGGGCGAGCTGGGATACCGAAGAGCAACGAGACAGGAAACAAACTGGCAATTGTTATCACTATTTTTGGAAACTTAAGTAAAGACTGGTTATAAAACTGTTCATGCAAACCGTTGAAACAGCATAAATAAAGAAGGCTCAAGCTATCCAGGGCTATGTGTTTGAACAACAACATGTGATCACGATCCCTTTTTGGCACCTACTCTACATACCCATCCCAGATCAATGAACCCATCTAAATCAAGGCCTTCAGCAAACAGTCCTGTGCAACTATAAAGCCTATGAATCACAACAATGACCAGCAGGGCAAGATATCCCAAAGGATAAAATACTAGCACTTATGCATTGTGGATAACTAATAGCTGTCTAACTGGGCTTGAGGCCTAAATAACAGGAGGGAATTAATGCACAGAACTATAAGTCTTGCCAACTTCATAAGGTTAGGGAGGTCATGTATTTTAGCAGAGAACCTACTACTGCCACTTTCCTAAATCAGTATTATTCCTAACTGCATTCTAAATACTTATTCTTAAACTCATAAAAAAAAGTGTAGCTCACCCTTCCTCTAAGATGAGTTTTGAAATTTTCAACAGATGGAAACTATTACATAAATCTACAACTGGGATCAAAACATAGCGAACAACTGACTGAAAACCCATTGACACCTCTACAAGAGAATCTCTACACCTAAGTCTCAGGGAACGTCTTGGAAGAGGAAAGGAAAGATTACAAGAGCCAGAGGATCAGGACATCTGCTGCAAAGTAGTGTCTTCTGTATATGAGAGAGAAGCTGAAGCTATGAAATGTCACCAGTGACAACACCAGGTCGCATGCCCATATAGATGGGGAAAATCTCACAAGGTCATACACACACACACACACACACACACACACACACACACACTCACGTATCTGTGCATACACATATACATTTATAGGTACATTTATACATATATGTATGCCTGCCATAATAACAATTAAAGAAGGGTTTTTTTTTTTTATTTGAGAGGGAATGAGGGACATGGGAAGACTTGGTGTGGGTTTAGGGAGGGGTGGAAATGATGTAAGTAAAATACACATGTACGAAATTCTCAAAGTATTAAACTATAAAAGGTATAATACATTGAAACCTAAGTATGGAACAATCATGTTTTCATAAATCCTTCTCTTCATCTACAATTCAATTCTTGATACAATAGCAAGACACACAATATTTATGTAGTATTTTCTCACTTCCTTCCCTTACACCTATTTTAGTCCTTACTAATATTTCATATATTGGATAAAGACTAGCTACCCAGTTACCAAGACTCCTGAGGCATGTCTTTGCCGCTTCCACTCATCTGACTGGATTCATTGAATTACTCAATATGGCTCAAACTTGGCAAAAATGAAACAATGTTACTGTAGTGTGCATGCTTTAAAGACACTTCTGTGACTATAAAAACCTTGATTAATGTTTGCACTGTTAAATCTTTTGGAAACACTGATCCTCTGTTTCTCTGCTTTTTACAATGTTCTCGAGGAACGTCCTGTAAAACTAATATTCTTCCCACTAAACCTAAATTTATTAATGTGTTTACAGATACTGATACTTTTTCCCCTTAAGGGACATAAGTTTTATTAGAGTATTTCTCAGCTATGCATTTTGGGTCATTTTCACATGTACAATTTAGGCCTTCTGAGAATGTTTAGCTAAGTTTATTATTTTCTCAGCTTTCCATTTTAAATACTACTTTTATTCTGCTTTATGAACTCTAATTATTCAAAGGGTATTATTTTTCTTGCCTAAGTTCAATTTCATAAACTTTCTAAACAAGTAACTCTAAAAAAGAAAAAAAAAACTCAATTTAATTTTTCAGCTTTCCCCCTTCCCTTTAGAAGTGGCTTCTGTTAATATATTATCCTAATCTATATTTCCATGCATTTTTATTTATTTTTCATTTCTTGCTTGATTTTGCACTTCTATTCACTTGCCTCCCTCAACTGCATTAACTTTTATTACATTTATTTTTCTTCATCATTCTTTTTAGATATTTTTATATTTTTGATTCAATGCATTATAAAATCAAAACCAACTAATCTTCCTGGGAATATGAGCTACATTTTACCACTGGCTGATTGATTTAGGGACACATATTTTGATTCTAAAATATTTGTTTACTTTTTACAGCACTTTTGTTTAGAGTTGGCTCAAAATATTTTGCTTTTAACATTTGTTGACAATTTTCACACCTCAACACCTCAAGAATACTGATATATATATGTATACATATATATATATATCAGCATATACACATATACATATACACACATACATATATGTTTATACTTATGTAATGTATATATGTCCTTAAGAAGATGGTCTAATGGTCTAACATGTTTGGTTTTGGTTTGTGTGGGATGCTTAACTTTCTTTACTCTAGGAAGTTAGTTAGGGCTTTTCATATACTAACTACCTGCACTACAATTACATTGAGTGTCACCTCTACCCCTGATCATTAAGTTTTAGTTTTTATTTTTATGTTATCTTTCCCTGCCACTACTTGCCTTTTTCAGTTTCCCTTGGGAAGGAATGTGCCTGTCACAGCTAGCATCTTCTTTGAAACTCCACTGTAGTTTTTCTTTTTACTCTTTTATTATTTGTTCTTTGGGAGCCTGCCACCCAGCTCCCAAATAAATCACAGAGTCTTATTCCTACTTATGAATGTCTGGCCTTAGCTTGGCTTGTTTCTTGCCAGCTTTTCTTAACTTAAATTATCCCGTCTACATCTTGCCTCTGGGCTTTTACATTTCTTTATTTCTGTCTATCCTTCTTTTCTTCTTATTCTGTGTGGCTGGGTGGCTAGCTCTTGGAGTCCTCTTCTCCTCCTTCTCTTGCTCCTAGATCCTTTCTCCAGATTTCTCCTCCTATTTATTCTCTCTAACTGCCAGGCCTGCCTAGCCCAGCTACCAGCCGTTCATCTCTTTATCAGATCAATAAAGTGTTTTAGACAGTCAAAGTAACACGGCTTCACAGAGTTAAAAAAAATGCAACATAAAAGAATGAAACACATCTTTGCATCATTAAAATGAATGTTCCATAGCATAAAGAAATGTAGCACATCTTGAAAAAAATATTCTACAATACCCCGGCTACCAGATGGTGCTTGGAACTACCTGAATTTGGTGTTTTGTTGCTTAATTTCATTATTTCTCTTTCTGATTGTGAATGTTGTCTTAGTTACATTCTTGTTGCTCTATCAAAAATCACTTTATGGAAAGAAGAGTTTATTTTGGTTCAGTTTCAGAATATAGTCCATTATGGCAGGGAAAGAGATGAAGAAGGAGAGAAATGTAACTGGTCACATAACACTTGCAGTTGAGAAGCAGAAAATGATGAATGCTGATGGTCAGCCCACTTTCTCCTTTTTATTCATTCTGGGATTGCAACAATGGGATGATACCACCTGCAACTGAGGGAGTCTTCGTACTTTCAATTGACTCAACCTAGGAACTTTAGCTCAGAAAGGCACAAAGGATCATCTATTAGGATTTCAGATCTTGTCAAGTTGACATTATTAACCAACACATGCGTCTTTCCATTCTATCCCTTTTCACAGTCTTTAATCTCACATAAACTCTAAATTCTGCACTCTCTCCCTTAATCTCCCGAGTAATGGATTGTTTCCAACTATAAGAGTTTCTTGGGAATATGGTTGTATTCTTCTGATTACAAGTGTTGAAAGTCTATCGTATTGCTTATTCACCAGCATTCCCTGATCTGTCACCAATTGTACTCACATTTTATAAAGGTTCATGTCTTCTATTACAGTGTTTAGAATGCTAAAGTTGAAGATAGATTCACACCATATTTCTCTATATAAGAACTAGTTTCAATTTCTCATACTGAAACTCTATTTAAAAGAAACATGCATTACAGACTAAATTTTCTATTAGTTAATGTGCTGTGGGATGGTCTGTATGTGAAATTGCTCTGATTGGTCCATAAATAAAACACTGATTGGTCAGTGGCCAGGCAGGAAGTATAGACAGGACTAACAGAGAGGAGAATTGAGAGAACAGGAAGGTGAGGGAGACATTGCCAGCTTCCACCATGACAAGCAGCATGTGAAGATGCCGGTAAGCCATGAGCACGTGGCAAGGTATAGATTTATAGAAATGGGTTAATTTAAGATATAAGAACAGTTAGCAAGAAGCCTACCATGGCCATACAGTTTATAAATAATATAAGCATCTGTGTGTTTATTTTATAAGTGGGCTGTCAGACTGCCAGGACTTGGTGGGACCCGGAGAGAAAACTCCAGCTACATTAATGGACTGAATCAGCCTCTTACTAGTGTGCAGTAAAGAGTTATAAGTGTCTGTTTGTGGTGGTTTGGATAAAAATGGTTTCCATAGGTAGTGGTGATACTAGGAAGTGTGGCCTTGTTGGAGTGGGTGTGACCTTGTTGGACTAAGTGTGTCACTGTGGGGGGGGATTTGGGGTCTCACAGGCTCAAGATATACCCATTGTGGCACACAGTCTCTTCTGATGCATTCAAATCAAGACACAGAACTCTCATCTACTTCTCCAGCACTCTGTGTGCCTGCACACCACCATGCTTCTTGCCATGATATTAATGTGTAGCATGAATCTTAAAAAATCTTATTAATAAAACCTCAATGACAGCTATTGGTGTAAATTCTGATAGATCAGAGAAGCAGAACAAGCCATATCCAACCTCACCTTGCCAATTCCTCAGCTGATCTTGTTTCCTTAGACTGAAAGCCTCTGAATCCTCATCCGAATGGATCTCAGCTGAACTGCTCCTAAAAGCTAAAAGCTTAAAAAGGCTCTAGTTCCTGGTCCTCATGCTTTATATACTTTCCTGATTCCTGTCATCACTTCCTAGGATTAAAGGCATATGTCACCATGCTTGGCTGTTTCCAGTGTGGCTTTGAACTCACAGAGCTCCAGATGGATCTCTGCCTCTGGAATGCTAGGATTAAAGGCATGTGCTACCACTGCCTAAACCTATGTTTAATATAGTGACTATTCTGTTCTCTGACCCCAAAGTAAGTTTATTGTGGTACACAATATATCAACCACATTAATGGACCAAACCTCTGAAAGTATAAGCTAGCCTCCACTAATGTTTTCCTTTATAAAAGTTTCCATGGGCATAGTGCCTCTTTACAGCAATAGAAACCCTGTCTAAGACAGATGTTGGTACCAGAAGTAGGGTATTTCTTTAATAGGCCTGACCATATTTTTTATTTGGAGGTATATGGATGGTTGGGACTTTGGATTAGAAAAGTAGGTGAATGTTTTAAGTAGGGCTTAGTGGTGCATAATAGTAGAAACTTGGAAGACAGTGGTGCTAACGGTGATTTGAACTGTGGGGTCCTGGCTCAAGGTTTCAGAGGAGAAGAATGTTAGTATGTGGCCTAGAGACCAGTCTTGTGATAGTGTGGTAAAAAAATGTGGCTGCCTTTTGTCCTTGTCCAAAAAGATTGCCTAAGGCTAAACTGAAGAGTTTTGGACTAATTCTGTGGGCAGAAGAAATCTCATGACAGCCTAGTATTAACTCTGTTGTGTGTTTGTTAGTGGTGATTTTTATGAAGATCTATAATGAAAAAGACCAACCTGAGAAAGGAAAAATACAAAATGTACAATTTGAGGAGAAAAGGGCACCAGGAAGTAGAATGGAGCTGAATCCTTTGTTCATGGAGATAAACAGATTAAAGAAATGCCTGATGTTAAATAGAATAAAGGTAATGGTGATCTCAGGGCAAGAGTCTACCCAGCTAAGCTTCCAGCTTGTGAAAAGGGATTAAAGAAAAGCTCAGAGATGGTGTAGTAGCACGTATCTTCAATCCCAGTACTCTAGAGGCAGAGGCAGGAGTATCTCTGAGTTCAAGGTCAGCCTGATCTATAGAACAAATTCCAGGATAGCCAAGCATAGGCAGTGAAGGAATGCACCAAAAACAGAATGTTTGTGAAGATATAATTGAACAAGCAAGTCATGTTCCAGCCCTAGCCAGCAGCAGAACTTGGCAGCTTTAGCCACGTGGTATTGACTTTAGAGTCAAGGATACAAGAAAGGGGTTATGGAATCTCCCTCCAAAACTAAGGAAAGCTGCTGAGGCCAGGCATATACCTCAGTAAAACATTCTAGTTTTAGAGTATAAAGTCATAACCTTAGAGAAGTTTCCTGAAATACTCATATTTTTTTAAGCCAAAGACCATTGTTATAAGCATGAACTATAGCTAAAGAAATATATATGGTTCAAAATAAGAACAGCCATATATTTCATTCTTTACTCCAATTTTCTGATGGTTTGTTTCTTATTTCAGCTAATTAATAATTAATATTTTTCTGTTATTGTAACATAATAATGAAGACAAAAGTAGTTTTCTCAAGTGGACACTAAGTTCAATAGTTACAATCTTAAGACTAAGCTAAGTGTTTACAACCTGGATCCTTGTTACTACAACCGTAGGATTTGGTCCTTTGTTAAAACTCTCTGTGGGGATCACATCCTCCAAAACACTTTGGCTATCATAAATATAAAAAAAATCTGAATATTGGGCAATGAGGTGTTTGTTGGGTTTGATAACAGATGCTGAAAATATCTTCAGAGGAATATGTTGTCAGTTAGGTTCAGTACATTTGTGAGGTTATTTAACTCCAGAGTTTCAACATTTAGTTTTTGTCTAGATGTCCTATCTGTTGGTGAGAGTGAGGTACTGAAGTCATCTACTATCACTGTGTGAGGATCAGTTTGTGCTTTTAGATGTAGTAGTGTTCTATGAAGTTTTGTGTCCTTGTGTTCAGTGCATATATATTTAGAATTGTACTATCCTCTTAGGAATGTTTTATTTAATGAGTATCTTTTCTGAAATCTTGGTGTTTACTTTGTCAGCTATTACAATAGCTGTGACAGTTTGTTTCTTTGTTCCATTTACTTAGACTATGTTTCTTCATATTTTTGCCCTAAGGTGATATTTGTCCTTGACGCCAAGCTCTGTTTCTTGGATGCAGCAGAAAGATGAATTAAATTTTCTAATCCAATCTATTAGTCTTTAACTTTTGGTTGAGGAATTGAGACCATAATATGAGGTTTACTATTAAATCATGTTTATTAATTCCAGTTATTTTGGTGTGGTGGTATTTTACTCCTATTTATAGTAACTCTTGTGAGAATATTAATTCCGTGTGTCTTCATAAGTATACTTAAACTCTTAAGACTGAAGTTTTCCCTTTAATGATTTCTGTAGTGCTGGATTGGTGGATGCCATTGCTTAAATTTATTTTTATCATATAATGTCCTTCCTGTCTTGTTATGATAGTTTC